>VXBL01008302.1:333546-381778 GCA_013400195.1 Aramus guarauna | reverse complement strand
TTTTTTTTACTTTTGGCTGGTTTTACTTCTCCAGCTGTAGAATAAACTGCTTGGTTATAAATGTTAGCCATTAACTATGGCAGTTAGCACATGGAAAATTGCACTCATATAACAATACAAGATAGCAACTACGACTTCTCACCTATGTGGCATCTCCATGAGCCATCAAGAACACTAAGGAATTCTTCATTTAACCTCAAGGACACACAAATTGGTTAGCTTGTGTCTGAACCTTCACTAGCTCACATCTCTTATTGTTTTATATCATGTAGTATCAAAATAAATAGCCATTGTTATGCCAAATGAGGTTTTGACCTTAGACTGAACTAAAAAAGAAACAATTTCAAATTCAGGCAAGCGGTAACCTGAAGCAAGATGAAAACCATATCTTTAACCTTACTCAGCCAGTTCAGTGTTTTCTGAGTTCCTCCTCCCTCCAATTTGTTAATTTTTTTTATTTTTTTTGTTTTTTTTTGGTAAAACATAAGATTTGATTAATCCTCTCCAAGTATATATTTATTTAAGTTTATTAATTTAACTTTTCTGGCCATATTTTGTGAACATAAATTATGGAAATCAACATAAAAAATAAAATCTGAATTTCACAGAACCTTTTTCCTTGGCAGATGAGGTTTTTAATCACAAAAAAATCTGCAGTGACTGACTTCCTATTATTGAGCTAAACTGAAAAAGAAATCACACTGGCCTGGATCAAGGAGATAAAGAAAATATAGAGACAAAAAAATA
Organism: Aramus guarauna; assembly: GCA_013400195.1. Classification (NCBI taxonomy): domain Eukaryota; kingdom Metazoa; phylum Chordata; class Aves; order Gruiformes; family Aramidae; genus Aramus; species Aramus guarauna. The sequence continues at coordinate 381,031 of VXBL01008302.1, read as the reverse complement.
AGTAATTTTTCTTTGAGAGACTAGAATATTTTGTTCTATCAAAATGGACTTTTCTTTTTAAAATTTTAAGAGAAAATGTAGGCAAAATGAACCTAAAATTAAGAACAGCCAATAATCATAAAATGTTAAAATAAAACTACAGACCTTTCTGATTTTTTTTTAATGTATTATTATTTTAACAATCATAGAAAAGGAATTCAACAAAAATTCACAAAAGTTTTTGCTGATCACTTTCTCAAGTTACGGTATAATAAACATGCAACCAAAAATATCAGTTCTACCTGTGTGAATGTGTGAACTGGAAACAACACTTGCATGGCCAGGTCCTAGCATCCAGAGTGCTGTGAAATTGTGTATCGTAGCTCATACACAGATGGATATCAGGATCTGAAAACCAAATGTAACGATACCTCTCTCTTAAATTGTTGAAGCATGAAAGAGGCTAAGGTAGAAGTTCTCTCTTCTTTATGGATGGAGGAACCTGGGTTAATTCTTTCCTTTCTTTGCATTTACCTTTGATAGCTAAGGAAGGCTTCCGGCATTATTACTCTTTGCACAGAACTCCCTGTTTTGACTTGGAGTGGGGTGGTGATTTTATATGTTCAGGACTCCGCGCTCTCTGCTTTACTCTGAGTAGTATGAAGTAGCTCAGGTCTAACTGGTTTGACCTCAACGTTCATGTGTGGAACCTTGAAGAACTGAAAGAGAAAAGGTGGAATAACATTTTTGGGTGTTTTTTTCAATAATAGTCTCTCTTCTCATGAAAACTAAACTCATTTCTCAGGATGGTATGTGTGGTTTAGACTTGTGATTTCTCTCTAAGCTGTTTTTCTTTGTCCTTAGCAAAAAAACCCCAAACAAACCAAACAATTGTTTTATTAATACTATTAGAAGCCATTTTTCTTCAATATTTAGTTCGTCTCTTTTTATCTTTGCTCAGTGATATCAATGAAATGTCATCATGGTATGAAACAGTGGTACAGTCAAATGTTTAGAGACTTTTGGAACTAAGTGTTATTGACTATGGAATACTAGAGAAAGAGATTGGAATTTCTTTACGGAAGGGGAAAGAAGATGATGAACTAACTTTTGAATTGACTAAATTATGCACATTGGACCAAATCTGGAAGTACATATTGAGCCAAAAAAAATCCCATTGATTCAAGAATCATTTGGACTGTGTAAGAGATAAGTGAGAATGAGGGTGATGTTTTTCTCAGTGATAATGGGATGGCCAGTAGAGAATGGGAAAGGACAAAGTTCTTCCCCAGAGTATAGTCTAAAAGGGTCCATAACTGATTGACTACCTTCCCCAAACCATAAGGACTGGCCTCTTCTTACTGTGCTGGCATGAAAATAGATTTGCAAAGATGGGAGGAGAGGGGTGGGCATTGCTTTATTTAACATCCATGCGTCCTGTGAGATTACTGTAAAGAGAAAAAAGCTGTGGATTGAGAAATACTTTGTTGTCAAGATTGTTTTACATGGACAGGTGTGCCAAGAGTAAACCGAAAGGTAGAACACTGGACTTCACGTGACACAGCTCCAAACTCCTCCTTACTGCTCACCATGCCTCCCAGGGACGGCTGAGGCCTGTGTGAGAAATCCAGGGTCTGGTCACAAAGAATGCAGAGTTACTCACAGACTTGACTTAAAAATGGGTGCTCCAATTATATCTACAAGTTTATACTTCAAATTTAAGACTGAGATATCCAATATTTATAATTATCCTATAACTTAGGAAAAACTATACTCTGGCGCATAATGAAAAAAATAAATGGTACTGAAGTTATCTTAATAACATGCAAGATTTTATGAGTTCAGGCAAGAGAAAAATATGCCTGCATTTCAGGTCGTATTAAAAAAGTTTACTGTAATACTTTTGTTGTTGTTGTTGTTTGGTCCTTGTTACTCCTCGAGGAGCATAGGGCTGCAACAACACTATGCCACCGAACCCGGTGGGATAGTGTTGTTGCAATTTCTGTAACAGATTTTGTTTTTTACATGATTGGGTTGTTAGCCCAAAACAAACCCCCCAACCTGGAGGGCCAGGGTGCAACATTTTAGTCCGGCCCGACAAGGCACGCAAGCCACCACACCACGACAAGGTAAGTTGCACCAACTAGTGGTGGTAATACTTTTGTAGTTGATAATATTTTTCATTACTTTTTGTGTGTTTATCAGATCAAGAGGGATCATTTATGAATCATGACAGCTAGCAAAATTCAAATAATTTGCAAATGTCTTCACTTTCAATATGATAGGAAATTTGTAACAATCAAAATGATTTTAAAATTCATTAAAATGTCCTTTTTCATAAAAGTTTTTTTAAGCTGATTTTTGTATTTGAAAAAATTATCACACAAAACAGAAAAAAATAATCATTCAAACTCCCTGCTTATCTGTGTATTTAATATTAGAGAGGAATTGATTAGTCTATGATACTGACAGCTGAATAGAAAAGTTTTAGTAAATATTTTCACTAAAATACTGAGGAAGACAGAGTAAATGGCCAGGTTAAACACTTCAGTTTGCTGACCTTGGTAAACTGTACAGAGATTTGTCACAGTAAAAATAAAATAACATAAACATATTTACTAAAATAACTGGAACTCTGAGCCATATTTACCACAGCACTAACTTCGATTTTGTGTTGTAGACTGTTACCATCATAGAAGACCGAGGTTGCCAGTTAAAAGACTGATTCAAAAATTCAGTATTCACTGAGATGAATATCCTGTAATTTCTCTTCTCTGAAGTATTTCATAAAGCCCTGTGGTACTACTATATGATATGTAAATCAGATTAATATAGGACCACAATCTCCAGGAATGTCAGTACAGTAGTTCCCTGCAGTATTAATGTCCACAAGACCTGATTTTTAATGTATTCATAAACAACGAAGGAAATACATGTTGCATGTAAAAATAGCTGCACCTTTTGGAAGGACAACCAACCAGATGCTTTCATTTCTAGGTTTGCAGCCATGGGGATGCAAGAAAAGTGAGGTGTTAGTCCTGGGACTTTACACCTAGGATTTTCAGCAATAAATGTTGCTGTGTTAGCAGTACATATAAAGTTTTAAAAAAGTTTCTGCTATCAAAAAACTATCTTTAACTCTTGCTTTAAGGATAAGTTTTGCCTTGTACATGCCTATTTACAGGTAAAAGTACCTATGGTGGGGGAGTTTCATATAACAATTTCTTTGTTTGAGACCACCTCTTAAAAAAGCAGCATTTTATAACTTGCCTTATGGTGTAACTTTATAACCTATATAGAAGAGGTTTGACTTCTGTTCTATTGAGCTGAAGCACTTTACAGTGTCCAGTCTAGTTCTGGTTCTCCGGTACTCCACAGGAAGAGCACAAACGGACTTTTGCGAAGAACTGAGGTGTGAGACCTTGCTCAAAATGATTAGAGCTGTCACTAAAAGAGCAAGCGGTCCATGTTCTAATACATGTCAAAACTCAAAGGTGTAGTACACTAGTTAGGTTGTCAACTGTCCTTGTCTTCCTTCACTTCAATTTTTGTTGCTGTTTGAACAAAGCAAAATCACAAATTAGAGACAGAGCTTTAGGACAAATTTGAGAAATTAATACCACTAATCTTTTTGATATATGAGACATAACTCTTCTGATACAAATTTTACAAAAAAGAATTAGAAGATATTTACCTCAAAGATGCTTGCATCCTTTCAAAATCAAATCAAAACAACAAAACCAGAAACATATTAGAAGTCAGCAAATATGATTTCAACAATTTTGCAGAATTTTGTTTTAGTGGATGCTGCACTAAAACTTTGTATTCCTCAAATGAAAATTACTGCTTTGGGAAAGCAAACATTAGTCCTTATTAGTGAGGACTCACTTCCTTAGTCAATGGCAAGTGTCAGGGTGAATAAAGGTAGCAGAATTAGTTTCTATTGATCGAAATATCACCTTTTGCATTACAATACAATATTACTTTTTTTTTGCAGTGCAAGATTAAGAGACAAAATTGTGCTGACTACAACTTCTGTTCTGTTTATGCATACATATATATACACAATCACAATTGCAACTTTTTTTGTCTTCAAAAGTATTGTTGCCTGGAGCAACTGAAGGAATCTGTTGTGTAAATTCCATGTTGTGTAAATTATTATGTTTCTTTAATGGAGTTAATAGGTGACCAGAGCCTGAGGGTTGGTTGTTTGACTTATGTATTTTTAAGTATAGCATTCATTCAAAGAAAGCAATTTCTGCTATCTTGTAACATATGGAACAAGATGTGTTGATGGTGAGAGGTATTGCAATCTCACCAGTTTGTTTAGCACATACAAAAGAGTGGGCGAAGTGAGTTCTGTGAATCAAAATGAATTAGTTATGTACCTTTAGGACACTGTAGCATTGATGGTAATTTTCTGGTAGGGTCATTGCCATTAGGTCAGATGATCTGACAATAATGATCTTTCTAGCATGGAGTTTTATGGAAAGATTACTCATTTCTATTATTGAGAGTGAGTCTTCATAGAGGATTCTGCAGCATAAGGGAAAGTGAGGAGAAGATGACATTTCAGGCACAGATCGCTTTGTGAGCTGAAGTGCTGAACCCATATACTAGGGAAAGGGGTGGAGATTTCCAGTCTACTGAACGCCATCTACTCCGTGTACATGGGGGTCATGTGCTTTGGGTGACCTTCTCTCCCACAGGGCCATCTTTGTCATCCCCTTTCAAAGCAGATTAACTTTGCTGACCCGCTGCTTCAGAAAGGCTCTCTGCAGGTATAGTAGTGTTTCTGCTCTTTTAGGATTAGAGGCCATAAATACACGTCAACTTTGCTCTTATTTGTTTGTAATTTTATGGTGAAAATGTTTTCAACTAGGACAGAGGGCGGAGACATTTTTTCACATTTCTCCTTCCTAATTTGAGATGTTCAGTTGACCTTGAAAAGTTGTAGCTTCTCTTCTGTGTATTGGGGATAACACAGTTCCTAGGAAAAGATGGTAATGTCAGAAATTACAGCCTCATAAAGCCCTTAATTCCCATCATAAAAATAATATATAAAGTAGAGAACTATGAGGGTGCCTTACATATTGCACTGTCAGGTTTAGGAGCACTACAATCAAATTTACAATGCCTTTTCATTTGATAGTGGGTAAGAAAGAAAGAAAGTGTAGCTTAAAAATTGCCATGTTATAAACAAGTGAGCTTTTCAGGGTGTGGAGGAAGGGAAGCTGGGAGCACGAAATGCTGGGCTTTGAGGCTTTTACTACATCTTTAAAACAACGTTGCTAAGAATCCCAGATGTTCACTCCAGGTGAAGTTTTTAAATACATGATGGACTAAATTTTAAAATTCTGCTCATTACGAGCCAAAGGCTTTTCTCAGATTATTTCAGAATGCAGACAACACAAATACCTTTAGGAGCTTCTGAGAGCACAATCAGAGAGCACAGAAAGAGCTCATTTGGGCAGGAGGCAACAGATGAAATCCCAAGCATGCTGTGGCCAAGGGGAGTTTTTCTGCTGATACTAATGAAGGCAAGATTTCACACAGTTTCCCTAGGAAAATTTCATCACCTGTCTTCTGAGCGGTAGTAATCATCTTCATTGTTACCACTTTCCATTCTATGACTGGCTTTCATGACTAAAAGTCTAACATGCCTCTCTGTGGCCAACGCACAAAAGGTATTAGTTCATTGCGTCTCCTACTTGTAGGACTTGGCTTTCTAGTCTAAACCAGGCAAGGTCATATTTCTGCTTCCAAACAGTGGCTGAAATGATGGGTGCTGTAAAATCACAAGCATATCATATATGACATAGCAAGCAGGTCTAAAATTATCCATATATCAACTTGGAGACCAAAATATGACAGATGTTAGCTTCATTGTTTTCTTAAAAGACTCACTGAAGATGCTTTGTGTGCACGATGTTGTATACAAGCAAGTGAACAGGAATAGAGTACATAGAATATGGAAAGATATAGAAAGCAAACATAAGTACAAACATTCAAGGACAAAAATGAGAGATCAAGATGCACACAGAGGTGATTCAAGTCACTCATCTTCAGCTGAATATTTTGCCCAGGAGGGACAGGCTAAGTTTTGTCACACTTTGCACAGCATGCTGGCCACCAGAAACTGCTGAAGAGTTAGGCATCTTGCAGAAGCACTTTTTATTCTGACCTAGCCAGTGGTAGACTTTTATTATGTGACTTCGTTATTGGATTCAGTGAATAGATATAAATACATGTAGAATAGAGGCCACATATTGTCTTTCGGACGTAAACACTGAAAAGCTGTAGTACATGGGAGGTTTTGAAAGGTATCATTCGTATTTGTTTACTTGCAAAATAGTGGCTCATAGAAATAGCTCTGTTTTCTCTTCAGAGATTCACAGTGCTCTGGTAAATATTTTCATACATGGTTAATCTTTCATACATCATTATATGGGCACAAAGTAAGTCTATCAAAAATTTAAAACAACCAGTTGTTCTTCTGGAAGGCAGCAGATGCTGAATATTTCGCAGATGCCTTCCTCCCATTTGTTTGGTTTCACCACTTATGTGGAGATAACTGAAACACATTTTCCAAGCCTCAGCAGTGCACTTGATCAGCACGCTCATGGCAGATGATCTTCAGTGTAATAGTGTCCAACAGGTGTGAAAGGGCAGAATGGGGCTTTCATTGGAGTGGTTTATGGATGTCTGCTAATTGCATTCTGCTGCTTTCAACTTTTGCACAGGAATATCACACACTTGTCACTTTACAACATGTGGTAAGAGCTGGGAGACCTACGATTTGAAGAAAACTTTCCTCTTCCCTCTTCACAGCCTGACAAGTAGTTCACTCATAGTCAGGTGGATTTGTTCCCAAAGTTAGCAGACAGCTCTCAGACTATGGTAATGTACCCTCTTTCTAAACTTACACCTGTCACACTCCCCCCCCATTTATTTATTTATTTATTTATTTATTTATTTATTTATTTATTTATTTTTCCCCAGAAGAAAGTGCTAGTTACTTTAGTTTGTATTTATTATACTAAGAAATATAATCTGTTGCTTTTTTGTAAGGGCTAGAATTTCAATAATTTTAGTCCTCATTTTACCTTTAGTATGTTTAAAATGGCTTATAGAAGGGATTTAATCATGAACTTCTGCCTTTCCCTGTGAATTACTAGTATGCTACTTGGTTAAAGTTCTTAAGCTTTTAGCGTAATTGAAATGTTGGATTGAATCTTAGGAAGAATTAACTACTGATATTTTTAGAAAGTAAATTAAGGCTTTTCTAGTTTTCAGTAGACTAGCTTTCTAAATATCCTTTAAGATTTGTATGCAGTGTCATTTTTAGAGAGTGTTCTCTGCAATGTCAGCCTCTTCGATCTCCTTCACAGGATAATTTTGAATGCAACATATAAAAAAAAACCCAAACCATCTCTAATTTTGGGAGACAATATTCTTCCATATAGTTAAGTTTTACTTAAACAGATGCACATTTTTACTGAGTAAGTATGATGAATCATGCAGCATCTTAGGCAACCACATTTTATGCCAGATATTGTCCCTAGATAAATATTCAAGTCTGATAATTTCTTTTGGTCACGCCTAGTACTAAAATTAACATCTGACAACCCAAAACATGTATATTAAGTTATAAGCCTCTCTCTCTCTCTCACCCCAACCAACAAAACATAGCAGAGAATCTCAAAGAAAAGAATCCCTAAATAGTGTTAACAATTCAATAAGCACACTGAAGTGCTGATATGTTGGCATATAGAACTATAGTTACTGTTTCTTCAAAATTAGTAAAACTGAAAAGGATTGGGAGAAAACCATACATAAACTTAGAATTACTTTCCTGTTAAAACAGGAGGGATTGCAGTGAGCAGCAGCTGTTGTAAGAACAGCTACTTCAAAGAGGTAGTTACTTGATTTTGCTGAATTTAAAAGCCCACCCTGCAAATAGCATGCTCAAAAAATAAATATTTTTATCATAGTAACTTCCAGTGAAAAGGTCAGAAAGTTAGGGAATGTGAAATGTAAAGACAACATTTTTATACTACTGTTCTGTTCATTAGCATGCTTTGTCACTTAAAGAGATTAAAAAATAATCACATTTTAACTTAGAGTTGATTTACAGGAAGAGGAAAAGAAAGACAGCTTGACATTGAATAAATACTTATGCTTCTTAAATCCTGCTGAATTTTCTTTGTTAAAATCTGTATTGAATAGTGAGGTTGTTTTGCAAGGTGAAAAAAAAAAAAAAAAAGAGTAACCATATTTTAATAAGAAACATGCCTTTTTTCTTGTTGCAAATATCTAGTCTGAATATCAGAAGTACTAACAAACTTCTTTTTACTTCTCTAAAATTCCCAAGTTCCCACACTTTGGGGCATGGTTGTGATACACACACACTGAAACGTACAAATTGGGCGCAGAGAGGGTGTAACTGCCCCAGGATGAAGAGTCTCCTGCAGCACCCGAGCTCTGTCCCATTCACACGGTGCAATTTCTTCCCGGCGACGCCTGTGATTAACACAGGTAAAAAAAACCCACAAAGCTTTTCTAGTGTCTTTACTTTGCTATAAAACAAGGCTTATTTCTCTTTTCCTTTGGCCATCTATGTGAATTTCACATGGCTAGGATTATTATGAGAGAATATCCCTGTCAGCTCTGCCCCTTTGAACTCCTCTTTAGAGCCTAATTCAAACTAAGAGAGCAGCAAAAATGTTTCCAATCACCCTAGATGACAACATTTTGCAATACTGGGAGTTTGATCTAAAATGGGACTTACTAGCTTACTGAAAAGACAGCATAGGAAATGAATTATTCAGAATTTCTAGTCAACAACCTTTTATACCGTGTTCTATCCCAGGATAGATAGTTCTGGCTCAAGTACTCTATTTGTCAACAGTAAACTAAACCTGCTGCCCAAATCCCACACTGACGGTGCTAAACAGCTTGTATACAGTTATGGCTGTCATTTAAGGCAGCTAAAGCACAGAAATTCAGGGGACGGCTGTCCCTGCGTTCTTAACTCATCCCCTTGTGTTTTCACTTTTCATGAACTCAGAAAGCCGGCAACGCTGCAAGAATTACTGGGGCTGCAACAACACCCAGGCTCAGGGGAATCCATTAAGAACAGCATCAGTGATGCAGCATTAACTCTGGATTTCCTTTATTTGTGCTTAATTTAAAACATTTCTTGAAGTCTTTTATTTCAATGAGATGATTTTAGCAATGCAAATCCCATGGCCATGGATTTAAGATTGTAAAGAAAGGAGTCTATTTCCCTTATGTGATACTGCAGGTGACCCCATTAGACTTAAACCAGCAGGAAATTAGCTCAGTATTATTGCTACATATACTGATTTTGTGCTTTTCTCTCATTTCTTCAGTGTGTTTGTATATAGAATTTACAAACCAAACAATGAAGAAAGATAATATCTACTCAAATGACCTTCAATTTTTTCTCCTCAAACCATGTTTTATATACATGAGATAATATTTAGCGGTAGCTTTTGGGCACTACAGTAATAGGGAGAGGAGTGCTGTTCCACTATGTTAAATAAGGTCTGACTTAAACCAGATCAAATTGGACCCCTTGATTCACTCTTCAAAATTACAATCTTAAAAACATTGACCCTTTCAAGTATGTTACTAAATCTGCTGCCTCTTGAAATCAGATATTTTTTGAGGCCAGCCAGACCAAATTTTTCTTCTTATTCTTAACAAAACTAATGTCAGAGACAGATGTAAAGTAAGACCAAAGTGTCAGGCCTCTTATAAAAAATAATGGTCTTATCACACTGTTGGTGCCTACATTTGGTAGTGCTCAAGTTTCTATTCCTCTTTTGAAATATTATTCCCTATGAATTCCTTCATTCAGAATCAAGTCCCCTACTTCATACCTTAATAGATATTTTCCCTCTGTCTCAGGTTATTTTTATTTTAAAAATATTTAAATATGGATGTGCTTTTGGAGCCAAGAGTTACTGCACCAATCAGTTCGTAGCAGATATACTTATCTCAGGCACTTTAGTTGTTATTGGGTAAAAAAAAAGTAATAAAACCCACCTATTGAGATGAAATCCAATTGTATTATCTTACCACATTGTGGCATTTGTCATTTCTCAGTTTATGTGGTGTGACTTGTTAGAACTGGAGGGAACCCTGTTTTTTTTCTTGTGCAATGGAATCTCATACGCCTTTATCATTTCCATGAGGTGCTCGTTACACTGTCAGCAACACTTGGTTATGTTTCGGCTTCTTTTTTTCAAAAGTGTTTCTATTCTATGGATGACTTTGCTTTTTGAGAACTTGTATCTGACTTTTGAAAATACCTATTTATAGATGTTGAAATTAATCCAAATTTTATTGATACATCATTTTTCTGAAGCACTCTACATCACATTATTATAAAAACATCCACAAGAATAAAATACCCAAATTTATATTAATCTCAAGAATATAGTCTTAAATTAATCTATGTAAAATGTGAAAAATATACATGCCTACCTATTAAAAAATAATGGAATTAGATTTCCAATAATTAGGATGTGAATATTAGGAAATGCCAGAGTTGACTCTGATTTATCTCTGTGTATGTGTTACTCTAATTATAGCAAGATTGTACTTGATAAAAATATTTCATAAATATCAGTCAGTCTTCCATGTGCTGGTACCCCATGTCAGTAAACACGGAGGCAGCAGTTACAGACCAGATGGCCTAACTAGGAATGTGTTGTTTACACACACTTGTGTGGTTTCATTGTGTGTTGTGAATGTGCGAACCTGGTTCACATGCCTATAGGCAACAATCACTCATTTTTGTCTAATTTTTCAGTAGTTAGTTTGCACTGATGGTACTAGTTTCAGGATTGATACCATTATTAATATGATCAATTCTCCCATTGTATGAATACAAACCAGTTTCATTGTGCAAACTTTTCTATAAACTTTAAAAAATAGCTTTTTCAATCAAAGCAAATATCTGTTCTTGGGTTGTACTGCATGCTCAGTATGAAACTAAGTCATAATCTCGATGACACAATGGCCTCCTGTTTTAGTTTAGAATCACAGAATCACAGAAATGTTGAGGCTGGAAAGCACTTCTGGAGACTGTTTAGTTTAATGCCCCTGCTCGAGCAGGGTCAGCTAGAACAGATTGCTCAGGACTATGTTCAGCTGAGTTTTGAATATCTTCATTGGTGGAGACTCCACAATCTCTTGTAGCAACCTGTTCTAGTGTTTAGCCTCTCACATAGTAAAAAAGTTCTTTCTTATGTTTAAATTATTTTTTTTGTGTGTGTGTGTTTCAATTTGTACCCATTGCCAGTTGCCTTTTCAATGGGCAGCACTGAAAAGAGTCTGGCTCCTTCTTATTAATTTCCTGACATCAGGTATTATATACATTGATAAGGACCCCCTGAACCTTCTTTTCTCCAGGCTGAACAGTCCTGATTCTCTCAACCTCTCATATGACTGATGCTCCAAGCTCTTGATCATCTTCATGGCCCATTTTGTTGGATTTGCTCTAGTCTGTTGATACCTCCCTTGTACTGGGGAGCCCAGAACTGGACCCAACACTCCAGATGGGTCTCAGCAGGTCTGAGTAGAAGGGGAGGATCGCTTCCTTCAAATTGCTGTCAATACCTTTCCTAATGCAGACCAGTATACTGTTGACCTTCTTTGCTGCAAGACACATTGCTGGTTCATGGTAAACTTGCCATCCATGAGGACCCCAGATCCTTTTCTGCCAAGCTGCTTTCCAGTCAGTGAGACCCAGCATGCAACTGCTGCCTGGGTTTATTTGTTCCCAGATGCAGAATTTGTGTTTCCTATTGCTGAACTTCATGAAATTCCAGCTGGACCATCACTTCAACCTGTTGTGATCCCTTTGAAGGGCAGCACAACTATCTGACAAATCAAACACTTCTCCCAGTTTTGTATCATCTGCAAACTTCTTGAGGATGCATTCTGCCCTGTCTTCCACATCATTAAGGAAGATGGTAAAGAGTATTAAGACCAGCATCAAGCCTTGGAGTCTGTGAATGTGAGGCTTCCACCAATTGTTTGAAGAAGGCTTTGTCTACTTCTTCTTCTGGATCAGGCAGTCTATAGAAGCAGCACACCACAACATCACCATGTTGTTGTGCCTGTTAATTTTGACCCATAAACTTTCAACTAGTTCCTTTAATTTTATGTCCATATTCACATGTGCTGTGACTTACAGGGATAGAAGCTTTCCTTAATGACTTCTTGCTCTCTTTCATGACTTCATCAGTCTGTAAACACTCCTGCTATGAAATTTGATGTCAGTGGGACCATGCCTTCTTTAATTGCTGGGTCATTTATCAGAATGAGGACAGTACCATTTCAAACTGCAAAGAAACTCACTAGTCATCAGTCATATTAGAGGCTTCTTAACTGCTGCCTGCAGTGGTATTTTATCTTCTGTTTGATATACATTAACATTTGGAAGAGAACTGATTCTATGAACTGTGCCTTAGTCTGCATCTCAGTCAGATATAGTTCAGTAATAGATCCTGCTGCTTATGTTTATTTGTGCTTCTTGTCTTTTTTCCTATTTTATCATTCAAATCAAGCTATTTCCTCTGCCTGCAATTTGTGAGCTTTAGTTAATTGGCATGAGACTGGTTTTGTGTGACCTGTAAGAGATTTTATCAGCAACTTATTTGCACTTTGTGCATCCAATTACAGTATCTAGATTTTAGATAACCATAATTAGTACTATATACTAATGATAAGATTGCAAGTTAAAAGGAAATGCACAACTACATTCTAAAACTAAATGATTTATTAGAGATTTTTAAAATTAAGTTCAATTTACATTTTAGCAAGACAGGACATGGTATAATATTTTGTGTCATGGGAATACTCGTTATTAGTAATTAACAAAAATTAAATGTGTGTCCCTTGCAGACTTCAAAATAAGAATAAAAATGAGGCACAATAATAAACAATTTCATGCACCTAGCTAGAACAATAATTTCTTGTATGTAAGAACACGGCTGGATTGGGAACAGGTTACATTCTCTTCTTTTCTAGCAGCTGCCCTTATTAAATTACCAGAAGACATTTTGTAAAATGTTTAAAACACATACATGATAAGGTTATATAGCTTCAACAAATAATTTTCATGTTGACTGCAATGATCAGACAAAGACAGTGTCTCTCATCTAAGCAGTTTCCCAAAACACTAAAACTGTTACTGACTGTAGATATTGATGAGAATCACTTTATCCCTACCTTAAAATGAATTGATCCAGCGATCATTTAGCGTAATCCCTAGATAGCTTAGACAGGCTGCTCCAACTTAAGTGTCACACAGTGTGAATGTAAAGAATACAGTAATTCAGCAATTCAGAGATGCTAAGTGGAATTCTGTGTGATAGCGAGGTAGGTGAGGTTACATTGGTCTGAAAGAAAAAATAAATTCTCACAATCTGAGTAGTGGGTAGGGCAGAGCTAGCCAAAACCCAAACGCTAAGGGCTAAGGCTCTGTGCACACGTCTTTCTTTTCTGAAGCACAGCATCTGAGATGGTGATACTTAGCTTCCCAGATCTCCATGGTTCTCTAAGAGGATCGTCCTGAGTTCCCCTCTCTGCACAGAACTCAAACATCTTATAAGACTTAGTCTGTCCCCTGATTTTTGCACTTCAGACACTGAAGTAGATACTCCAAATCTTACCTTTCGACAACAAGGAATTAGGTGACTGCCTTGGGCAGCATAGCTGAATGATTGCGTGATGGGAGTGGTTGGGTATTTTTGAGTGGCTTCCTCCTTGACATGAGGAGCTAAAAAAATGCAAAGAAAGGAAAGAAAGACCACAGCACTCATTCTTCCAGAGGCAGTGGCTAACCATGTCCTAGGAGCAATCAGATCCATCCTCTTGCTCCCTAGCCACCTGACTCTAGAAAAATGTGTCTAACATGTCTGGGACCACACTGAAACTGGGCCATTGTGTCAACAGGAATTAAAAGCCCATCAGACAGAAATAGATCTTACAAGGTGTAGAGGGTGTATCTCAGTAACCGAAGTATTTGGTGGAAAGAGAAAGGTACTGACACCACAATACATGTAGGTGCCTAAGCTGATAAGTATGGAGATTCCTGCTGCTAGGGTTAAGGTGACCATTCTGCATTTGTCCCCTGGACTTCTCCACCCAGCCTCTACCTAGCTTAAATAAGATGCCATAGTAGGTTGTCTTTATCTCATCCTTTTACCAGAAGAAATGAGGTGAGCAGCTTTCTGGTGACATAGTTGAAGTAAACAACATTTAGTGCTACTGATCTTTAACAGACTCTTCCTCTGTAGTTGGAATTGTCTGGGAGGTAAATAGGAGTAGGAATTAGAAAGAAAAAAAAAGAAAGAAAAAAGAAAAGGTAAAGGAATGGTATAAACACACTGGTCATCAGTCAAGTTGTCTCATCTGTAAGTATTGCCTGCGGCAGGCAGTTGTCTAATTCTTTGCTTTCACTATCTACATTGATTTGTTAGTGAAAGGTATTGACTGCTTGATGTTATTGTTCCTTTACATCAACCCACTAAGACTTTGTAGCTTTGTTACGAAAAACTGCAGCTTCTCTCTCTCTCCTTGTAATCATTATTCAGCTGCATTTTCCATTGTGGCTGAAAGAAGAGAAACTTCAGAAGTAGGATAGAACAGGGTTAGAAGAGTGAAGAGATGTTTGATGCAAAAGAGAGCCTGAAGTGGTCAGAGAAAGTGAAAGGGTCTAAAAGAAGAGGAAAGCTCAGGATGCAGAAGACCAGCAGTAGAATAGAAAGGAAAACTCAGGAGGAGATAGAAAATTTTACTTTTATGGAAAGTCAAGGAAAGGAAAAAAAATAAAATTAAAAGTGTAGAAAAAAAGGAAGATGGCAAAGATACGCAAAAACATGAGAATGAACCAGGAGAATCAGGAGGAGATAAATTTTTAAAAAAATGATAATAGATTTAAGATAAAGTGAAGAAGAACACACATTTTTGCATTTCCTTTATGTTGATTTGGATTTATTGGACAGGACATACCTATGGGCTATTCTTTGACTATCAGAACAAAATATCCGTTGTAGTTCATGAGGCAGAAGGGGAGTCAGTTTTCAGTCACATGGAGAAGCATGACCACTGCTATTTAGCACAAGAAATAAAGACTGCAGTCCCACATGCTGCAGTTCCCCAACATGGCTAAGTGATATAGTTCCCTACGGTGTAGGAAGACATCTCCCCAAAAACCAGTCTGTCCCATTCCTTGGAACACTTTATTAGTTTCTATCACATTGCTCAGTCTGTAAGTTTTCAATCATATTGGTCATTTGAAGATATTAATTAATCAATCCAGAAAGAGATCATCTTTAAAATATTTACTATAGAATTGATGTGCTGACATACTTTTCTTCTTATGACAGATAGAATTCTTCACAATGCTTATTATATCAGTGGTAATTTTTAGAGTAATTTTTTTTTTCCCAAATGGATTTTAAGGCCTCAAAATGTGCTCATGTGTCAAATGGGATTTTTATAATTGTCTGACCAGAATCAGAGTATGAAGAGGAACTATAAAGTAACTTATTCAGTCACTGTTCAAGTAGTTTTCCATGTGCATTTTGGAAACCTCAGTGTAAATGCCAATGTCAATAGGCTGTAGGTATCTTAAGACTTTTCTTGAAATTAATGCTTATTGAAAAGTTCATCCAAAATAAGGTCATACCTTAAAAAACAGCAAAAACATTTTAAAAGGTTTTCAAAAACTGAACTTGGGGAAAAAAAAAAAAAGTGTTCAGAAACATTTCACCTTGACCTACATTACTTTGGAAGGCTTTTTGGGTTTGCTAAGGAACCTGTATTGCAGAAAAAAAAAAAAAGAAGAAGAAGAAAAAAAAAAGCCACAGTAACCTTCAGAAGACATTCAGCAGAACCTGACAAAGTTTTGATTGAAGAAAGATTGATTCTCTAAAGTTTGAGCGGTCAGACATGCACTGAATTTGCTGAGGTTCATTGCTATATCCTAGAAAGTATTTTCAGCCCTTCTATCCTAATGAGCTTATTAGTAAAAGGCTGAAAGGATCACAGATTGTCTATCAAGCAAGATTGTCAGTCACATGCTGTTAGCAACTCTGCTGTGATTTATACACCATGCTTACGGAAGAGAGAGGTATGAAAAAATAAGCCTTATTGTGTTCTATGACCAGTGCAGTGGCACAAAGTAAAACGTGCAGCATTGTGCTTACAGGGTGGGAAGGTATAAGTTCTGGATGAGGAAGTCATAGAAAATTAGATAGAATGGTACCTTTCCCCTCTTGTTTCCCCCAGTGATAATTATATTGCATAGAAGAAATTGAATTACCTGCAGCAGTAATAGTTATGGTCAAAAAATATGCTATTAGATGCAATTGAAAAGTGTGTGTGTGTGTGGGGGGGGACACGACACAGGATGGGAGGGGGGGGAAGTCAAATTCAGCTCTGCTGCTGTTATGAACAGGCATTTTCTCACTTCCCTGTACTCAATGCAACTAGACACAACTGACTGTTGGTGCAGTTTTACATCCAACAGAGACTTTTTTTTTTTTTCATATCCTTTCTTTATTTTGTTTGTAGCAGCAGGAGCTATTGATAACTTCACTTAGAGAAAAATATAATTTAGGGAGAAAAAGTTGGGATAATTGGTTATTACTGAAAGATTTTTAAAGTGGTAAAAAAGAAGGGTGATTGTAACATAATGCTTCTCAGTGAGGCTTGTATCTAAAGGGAATGAAAGTGAGGCTTGCAAAAATGACAGATAAAGTAGCAATTAAAGAGAACTAGATCTGGGTTGAGCTGAGCTGAGCTTAGCTGAACTGTGAGATATACGCACAAGTAACTACCACCTTAGTTAGGGTTGTCAGATAACCCAAAGACAGTCTTTGGGGCACAAATTTATCCTGGATTAAAACAACCATTCCCTGTTCCTCCTGACAGATGTTGTTTTCCCTCCCACTCAGTAAGGGTTCATCTCTTTCCAAATCTTTCCTTGAGGTGACCCAACAGCTCTGTCAGTGCCTCTCTGGTCACCATTCCTCTTCCCTCCTGGCATATCTGAGTCCTGATGACAAGGACTGCTTTGTAAATTTGCAGGAACCTTTCATGCTAAAGGGAAAATCCAGGACTTCCCTCTGAAAGCTTTTTATCCATAGATCCAGCTTTACACTCTTACTGAAACCTTGTCGCGTAAACGCCAAATCTTTCCAAAAATACTTATTTTCAACAAATTAAGATTATAAATAGTTTAATGTCATTTTTTTTCAGATATTTTTTGTTCCTTTTTATTGGCTATACCACGTGTGACTGGTATTCAAGAAGGGGATCTTTTAACAAGCTCCTCTCCTGAATGTCTGCCACAGCTGGAGAACTGCTGAATAAACAGCTGCATCCACAAAGGATATGGTAGGCTATGATATCAGCCCAGAGAGCTAGAGTTGTTAAGACTGTAGTTGAAGATTTTGCTACATAGTGAAAATATGCATCAGTGGAAGCATTTGGGAGTGACTCAACTCTGCACCACTTGTTATAAAGCCCTACGTAGGCTTAGGTAGAGAATCGTCTATGTTTGTCATTTCTGTAGCTGTCTCATTATGGGAATGTTATTGTTGACAATATAAATTGCAGCCACCTTCAAATCCAGCCAATAATATCATCCCCAAATAATTTAAAACAGATAGCCACTTAAATTAAAGCTTCCTAAAGCTGTATGCATTTCAAGGGTGTAGAGACAAAAAAATATGAGCCAGAAAATTTCAAATCGGCAAAGGCAATCTGTCTGCTTCTTCAACAATGTAATAAACCCAAGGCAAATACGAAGAGAGAACAAGGGGGTTTTTTTTGTGATTTACCTGTTCTTCTGTCTACTCCCACTACCTACCTAAACAGGATACTTTTAAAATTAACCTACTGGCTATTTGATGGTCAGAGGGCTGGAGCACCTCTCCTATGAGGGCAGGCTGAGAGAGTTGGGGTTGTTCAGCCTGGAGAAGAGAAGGCTGTGGGGAGACCCTATAGCAGCCTTCCAGTACCTGAAAGGGCCTACAGGAAAGCTGGGGAGGGACTGTTTACAAGGGCACAGAGTGACAGGACAAGGGGTAATGGGTTTGAGCTGAATGAGGTTAGATTTAGATCAGATCTTAGGAAGAAATTCTTCACTGTGGGGGTGGTGAGGCACTGGAAGAGGTTTCCCAGAGAGGTTGTGGATGCCCCCTCCCTGGAAGTGTTCAGGGCCAGGTTGGATGGGGCTTTGGGCAACCTGGTCTAGTGGAGGGTGTCCCTGTCATCTTCTCTCCCTGACAAGTAGAAAAGAAGATAAAAAAATTTAGAGAGTCAAGAAAATGACTATTTCTAGGAACTACTCTTAAAAAATTATTAGGGCACTTTACCTTTCTGAGAAGCTGGTCAGACACATTCACCAAGCATTTATATTCAGTGTCTGCTGCATAATAAAAAGCTACTAGTTTGTATTTGATTGAAAAGACAGGATTCATCAGAACCCTAGCTGAATTAGAAAATTTGTATCAAGAAATTCCAAGAGAATCAAAAACACTTCAAGTTAAGATTTCATGTATATTTAAAATATTTTGATGAAATGAACAGAGAATGCTTCAGGCCATGCAAAAACATGTCTTTAAGAGATCTTGTTTTACATATCAAATATGTGTTTTAAGTTGTGTTATCCTGCTGCCAAGACAAATGGTCACTACTTGTTATTTGTCTCCATATCTCTCTTACTAAGAGTTTTTTGTTTTGTTTTGTTGATTAGCATGGAACATTTATCACAGTCAGGGCTTCATGGTTCAGCTTTTCTTTTTTTAAATGAAAAGGAAAGAGGAGCATACATTATAGGAAAACAAAATTTCAGAACATTGTCTTAGAAAGCAAGGCATTTAAAATGCTGCTTCAGGAGTACTGCTTATGTGGATGAAGGATATAGGCTTAGTAGAGATCAAAACAGATAACAGAGAATTAAAAATACTTCACAGTATACCATTTTGCCAAGCTGTGCATATTGAATAAATGTCTTCATCAAAGCTATAATTAATGATTATTTAAGCTTATAAAAGCTACTATGTCTGACCCAGATCCCACTGTAACTAGTATTTGCAAACAGGAAATATTTACAATTTAAGATTAAAACAGAACAGGACAAACAAACATGCGGTAAAGACAGGAATAAGGCAAAAGGACGGGTCAGGGTTTACACAAAACAAGTGCATAAATTGGTCATCAAATAGGTGTGTTGTCAAAAGTGGTGAGAATGTGCTTTATCAGGCCAGATGATATAGCTTTTATGCATCATGGTAAAAATGAGGTCTGATCTGCTTGAAATCTGTGGTTTCACTAGTGATACTTACTTAATTTTAGATTACTTTTGAGCTGAAGATCCTGGAATTAAAGTTTTGGAAAATACGTTTAAAGTTAAGAGAATCTATTGGCAAATCAGTGCTGTATTTACAATAATCTCAGCCTTTTTAATTAAGAAGTCTAAAAGAGTTCTTGTTTTCATTTCAAAATATTTCATTTGGAAATGTGCCATTTTAAATGTTCCATTTTATCATGGAAAACACAACATAGAACTTAAGGAGGAAGGAGATATTTTTGTGGGAAAGTCCAAAATTCTCCTTTTGCTTTGGCCCAAAATGAATGGTTTTTATCTTTTGAACTAGCCAGTGACTAGAATTCTTTTTGTCCCATTACTTCCCAGAAGATATTCTTGAAAGTGAGATTTGCATTCAGATCAAATCATTTACGCTTCAGATATCAGCACCTTTGCTTTTCAGGACATTGGTTGTGTATGTTTTCCATTGTTGTTTTTCTTATATCTTCTGTACTTTGATAGAGTTTTTCACCCCCTCATTTCTGATTATTGGCCTACATAAGATGTAGTTTTGCACTGTGCTGAACGCTTGCAGTTCACATTGTCCTCAGTGAGATTTGATGACCAACAGTTCTGCAGATAAAATAATTTGTGACCTTTGCCTGAAAATCTACACCCAAGGGAATCCTGCTGCTATTCATTTCCCTTTCTAGAGCCTGCACTAAAGAGTTTTCTCTTTTATGAATAATTGAAGTTTCTTGCCTTTTGGTTTGACTCTGTTGAATTTCTTGAAGCACCATGAGCACATAGGGAGCAATGCTATATAAATCAAATAATAATAATATGTATAAAGAAAAATCACAAAGGAGAAGAAAAACTCTCAAGCTGGTAAAAACAAATTATACTTAGATATTGGAAAGACCTCCCATGGTTAATGAATGGATTATAGTATTAACAGAAAATATATCAAACAAGCAACTTCCATTTATTCGACATGATAAAAGAAAAATTAGTCTATGGAACCCATACTTTGATTTTATTAATTCAAATTAATATTTGTCAGTAAATGCTTAAAAAGATTGGGTAGAGGAAAATAGTACATGTAATGGTATTTAGTATGGCATGTCCTGGTTGAGCACTTGTTTTTCCTTTGACATTCACTACCTAATTTTGCTTCTGCCTTTGTAGTATGACTGATACTATTTTCTCAGGGTCCTTGAGCATATGCTTAACTGTAAGCACATAAGTATATTTGGGCATATGGTGCTTAAATACTTCAAAAAATGTTTACTCCAAAGAAAGATTAAATATTTGCATTGCACCACACATATAATTGATCCATGTGCAATTTTATAAAGGGCTCTTATCAAGGAGTACAGCTAGGGAAAGGTAGAGCTGGCTGGATGAAAGGTTGTCCAAGAGACACTGAAACAGCTGTCACAAGCATATGTTCTTCTGCATGCAGAGCATGGCATGGTGACCATTTCTTCCACTTTGTGAAGAAATGAGGCTGCAGTTTTTTTAACTGGATTTCCACTAGTGGTATTATAGGACTGATTGATAGGATTTCTTCCCTGGGAGATGCTCAAGATTCACTTTAGTATTAAAAAGACAGTAAATTGATGATATATTGCAATGAAATATGGGATTGGTGTTTTATTTTATATATTAAATTAGCCCTTTGACACTGACACTCAAGTTTTCGACCTACTGCTTAAAAATATAACAAGGAACAGTTCTGGCCTTAAAACTGTATAACCTGGATAGAATAAAAAAATGGAGATGAGAGAAGAAATAGACACACATAAATATTTGCCCAAGGGTAGCTGCCATGTTGATGAGAGACGCTTCCCTCTTCCAATCCCCAGCGTAATATATTTTTTATGTGAAACAGCCTTCTATGTTGTCTACTTGAAGATTTCTAGATGCTTGGAATATATCTTCAGACACAATTATTACACTGAAATGAGTTAATAGTTATCTGTCTGTTAACATCGTAACTACTAATTTCAATCATAATGTGCCTGTTAACATAAAGCCCCTTAAATTATCATAGGAAAATCTCTAAGAAATGGCTTTACATGGAAACAGTTTCACTTGCTGCCTATTCCTGCAAAAATCTGCAAGGTCTTGAACACGGTACACTGAGGAGAGCTGCATTACCAGGTCGCTCAGTGTGTGATCTCTTTTGAGTGTCCTAGAGCACGACTGGCACGGGGGAGGAAACAAAGCATTTTCTGCTATTGTTATAATTTATGTGTGAACATGTATTGACATCTTAAATTGGGGTTTTCAATAAAGAGAGGGAAACTCATTGACTGTATTTTCCCACAGCTTGTTTTCATATTGTCATAAAGCACTGGAGTATTAAGACATGAAAGAATATACAGGAGCCTTACCCAGCATTTCAGGTGCTGTGATTGGGGCACTGAGGGTGAGTATTGATAAGATTCATCATAGTAACTCAATTGCATTCATAAGACTAGAATATTTTCTCTGAACAGTTTAAAAAAATATTGTTAAATAAAGTTGAAAACAACTAGACTTTAGTTTTCAAAACAAGTAAGATGCTGTGTACTATGTCTGAAGTGAACTGACCATTATACATTGCATTTTCTTTTACCAGGAATACAAATAGATCCATTCAGGGGGAAATAGCCCTTACTCTGACAGAGCACCATGGTGTGGTAGAGCAGCACTTTGTTTACTCTCCATACAAGAGGTGGATGCAGCTTATTTTTGAGCATGAGGTCTGTACTTTTTTGTTTTAGCTAACTCATAACTGACTATAGAGAGTTGCTTTTGTCCTTGACAAATTTTCTAATGAATTTCTGGAGGAAAAGTTTACTAGTTTTAGTTTCAAATGCATTTTCCATTTGCTACGGTGCAGACCTGATAAATGCAAGAATTGACATTGGACTAAATGTAGCTAGTCCTATATAAGATTTCTTGTCCAGTTTTTTTTTGTTTGTTTGTTTGTTTTTCCCAGGTACGGCTGCTGTTTTGTGTTGAAATAGCAGCCTTTCAGCATCTGTGTTGTCTAGATTCTCCTTTCAACTTTGGTTCAAACTGAAGTGAACTTCACTGAATGCAATGGGAAGAAAAGTAGATTTCATGAGTTTGAAATCTATAGCCTGTATTTCTTCCTTTCACTAAGATTGATTACCAGCCTCTGAATTTAGTAGTTCTGGAAAGATCAAATGCAAAATGGGAGAGGAGAGGAGGGAATGAGAATGGGAAAAAGATGGGAAGGAAAGAAAAAGATAATGCAATTTGGTTACCTTCAGATTTAGTAATGTTTATGAGAAGAGAAAAATTACAAGCAAGAAAATGCTGTGAAGAAAATCAGGAATAACTCAGTCATCATACAAAAACCACTGTCTGAAGGTTTCTTCAGTTCCTAAAGGTGGCTAGTTTGGCTTAATATCATATGATAGGTCAGTCATAATACGTCTTCCCATCCTCAGAACCCTTAACTGTTGTGACAGTTGATGTTTGTGGGCTTTGTTAAGACTGAACTTAGACCAAGAAATGTTGCTGTTAACGAATATCTAGTGTTCTCTCCTGTTACTTCAACACAATAGACCAGTTCCTCCATAGGGCTTTATACTATCCCTGGATCACTGCTAAGAAATTAGGTCAGACTATTAAAAATAACCATCTGCCCAGTGGGGATCTGTCTATAGGACCAGCTCTTTACATCAAAGAGCTTTATTCCTTGTCACATTTGGATTTTGTACTGCTAAAGAAATATGTCAGGAAAACAGCATTTTGAGGAATTTGCAAGATGTTTTAATATATGGTTAGACTGATTTAATGGTTTAGAGAGGATATCTGAATAATCTGTTGTTTTATAAAAAAAACACAAACAAACAAACAAAAAAAACCCACCAAAAAAATGAAGAGTGCTGTATTGAACAAACATGATTGGTACCATGGTGAAAGCTGCAAAGGTAATCTGAGGATTTGTGTTTAACAGAATTGAATTTCAAGGAAAACCAAGGTTATGCCCATACTGATATTTCCCCTTCCCCCTCCCCATTTTTTTTTTTTTGTTTTAAAGATTGAGACTGAAGTTTCTGTGATACAAATAAAAGCATAATCTGCTAGCAAGTTGGTTGTTCGTTGATACATGAGTGAGTTCTTGCCTTTCCCTCTTTTATCCGTGTGAGTTGACAGTTTAAACATTCCTCCAGCACAGGGTAATCAAAATAGCTTTAACTTTCACTTCATAAGATTTAATATCATTGATAGCTTTAAGGTATGTAACAGGTAGAGACTTTTTACCTAAGGGTTGATGTCGTAACTTAATGCTACATGTCAGTGAAGTTTATGGAGTGGATGTCTTTGATCAGCTCATTTTCCTTAAAAAAAGCTGCATGAAGGAAGGAGAATGGATTTTTTTTTTTTTCTCCTAAGAGAACAGCTTTCATTTACTTCACTTTCTTTGTTGTGGCAAGTAGTGACAATTAGTTTACTGGGTAAGATAAGACTGGCTGTAGCATAAAGCAGCTGGTTGCTACAAACTTCAGAAAACAAATGGATTAGCAACTAAATAATGTTGCAGCCCATAAGAAAAAACCCACTAATTTGTTAATTTGGTAGCAGAAATTTCAAATTATATGAAGTCTTTTTCTCAATTGCCTCAAATAACTCAAAGGAACTGGAAAGCTGTACATGTTATGAGCCTGATTTGAAATGCAATAAAGTTAATAGATGTCCCTGTTTGGATATCTGGAGGATACGGATCTGAGTGATATCAGGAGCTGAAATACTGCCCAGTGTCTTGTTGCAGCAGTCCATCTCTATTCAGTAAAGCATTTAATCATGTACTTAGCTCTGGAATGAGGTGGGATTTATATATTCCTAAGTACTTGGCTAAACAGGAACTAAAACTAGCAATACATATAGTAGTTATCATCTAGTATCTGTTGATTAATCTGATACTTCAAGCCAATTGTTGGTGAATTAATAATATTATCCAGAAAGAATGTTTTCTCGTAATATGTGTCAGAGGGCACGGGCATGGAGCTTATCTACTTAGAAGAGATTATAGATAGGCTACTAATATAGAGAAAAGATTTTTTTATCTCCTTTTTTCTGTTTTATTGATTTGATTGGGAGAACATGATACTCAAATTTTTAGGTCACTGATACTTGCTTGCAAAGAATTAATAACATGAAAAGGTTTTAAATTTAAGCATGGCAGCTTTCTCAGAAATTCTATATGATAAGATCAGAAACACTGGGGAAAATTGCTGTCATTCCAGTATCTTCGATATTTTCTTCAGACAGAGAGGTTCCAGACTTTGGGGAGTTCTTTAACTCACAAGGGCCACAAAAGGTTTGATTCACATAAGCTAGTAAGGTATCAAGAGCACCTTGGAGAAACAGACTCCTATAAGAGCAAAGCAGCAATAATGATAATTTATTGTGGGCAGATTCTTTCTGAATACAAGAACAGTTACAGAGGGAGGGAAAAGGCCACACCAAGATCTTGATTCACTCACAAAACCATAATGAATAACTACAGTTCCCAGATGTTTCATTTAAGGCCACTTCATTTCCTTGCCTTTCTAAAGTAGAGGAAAAGCTATTAGCTCTCTTGTAAACGTTAAAATACCTTACAATCTACTATTCAGTCTTACTGAATTTATTACAACTTAGTCATGCCACATGTTCATATATAGCTTCTAAATCACAACAGAGTTAACACTAAACTTTTAAAAAAATACAAACCAAGTCTTACCAAAGTAAAGTGGGATTTTTATTCTAAAAATTTGAACTATTTTAAGAATTTTCAAGAAATTGATTGGCATTGTGTAAGCATATATTTTCCCCACACAGAAAATCAAGATTCTCATGGAAGTATTTGTTTTCAGGATCTTGCATTCTAAGAAAGGAACTCTCATACACTTTCATAACAAAATTGTGGGATTTGTGAACATTACGGAGTCCATTTTCAAGTTTGGGATGAATGAATATTTTTTATCATTTTTTCCTTGAGAAGCATGCTCTCAGCAAAATGGCAATTCTCACATGAAAGTTTACATTCCTTGAAAAATGTGCTGATTTGTTAAAAAGCCAAACAACTAAAGCCAGCCCTATTTAAATGAGTATCTGCCAGGGACTGATATTTCACCTGAATGTTTTTCAGCAATGTTTTCCACAAGGAATATAAACATGTAAGTATCTTTTATATGAACTAATCAGAGCACAAACCTTCTGATTCTAAAGCTAGCAGCTTTCTAAAAATAAAGCTTTCGTGTCAGTTACAAGGGGGAAGGTATTTCTCAGTACGGTTGTTTCAGTCAGGTGCTGTACAGCACTAAGGTGGCTGAGACATGAACTATTATTAGGGATGAAACACGTTGTGCGAGTCAGAGGCAGACTTGTATCTGCCTGAAGCACTGCTTCCTCCCAGCCTGCGTATTTTGGGTGTCTAGGACTGCAGTGCCTGCTTGGTGGGAGCAGGCTGTGAAACACCAATTTTGCTTGTTGCTCTGGTGGGGAACAAGATGCTGTAGAGAATGCGGAGAGCCAGCACAGACCGGGGACCAGCACGGATCAGAGCAAAGTCCACAGAGCAGAAACCCAGTCTGCTATTTATTACTATATACATACATTTAGATGAAAGAGTTCAACCCTTCAAAGAGAAGACAGCAGCGAGGGATATGAAATATAGTACTAGTGATGCTAATGATACTAAACTGTTCAGGCAGTGTTCTTTAGTGTGAAGACATACTACATTATGCCATCCATCATCATTCTTATAAGAGGCAGAGAAAAATGTTGTTGACCTGTAAATTATACTAACTTGCTTTGAACAGATTAGTGTTTTTGTTTTTAATCACTTAGATTTAAAAAAAAAAAAAAAATCACTTTGTGTTTAGCTGTCCATCTAGCAATGGAACGCCAGTAATGAACTGCAGCAAAACTTCATTTCCAAAGGTCATTTATATTTCCACATGTTAGACTACAATAAGGAGGTATCTGAATTAAGAGACATATTCTCTCAACTACAAATATCCTATTGACAAATCCTGATACAAAGCTTGAGTCTAAACATTCAAGGTACTTAGAAATGGGGTGCTTAGACTTGGCTTGTCTAAGTTATAATAAACACAATTCAAGGTGCCTAATCCCACACACAAGTAAGGTTCATATGCAGCTGGAAGGACCCATGGGACCTTCCTTGGCACTAATTACATGACACAGTGTAAGATCAAATACAGGAATCATTGCCGAAGTAGTCAAATGCTGCAGGATTGACCTTCATGATCCTAAAGTGAATGGGAGCATTAATTAGGTATGAGTTCAGTGAATGCAGCAGCAAGCACTCAGTTTGTAAACAGCAATATACCATCCTATATTTCTGCAGTAAGTATGTATAGGAAGAAAGATTCAAATGTACACAGAACTGTCTTAGCAGTTTTGAAAATATGAGAGTTATGTCTATGCTGCTTTGATTTCATTTACTATATTCCTATGCAGATAAAATGGCATAACTGCATTCATTATTAAAGAGCTGGAGAAGCTTGTATTACTAGCTCATTTAGAACTTATAGATAAAATTTCAAAGTCCTATTTCAAGCAAATGTGCTGTATTTTAAACTGATCAAAAACTCCAAGATGCTTCACAAGATTAACCTGTATAGAATAAAAGCTGCACTGATAGCACAGCGCAGCGCTCGCTTTCTCTGCACGCTGCCATCTCTTGAATGGAAAGTGATCAAATAGCATCAGCCACTCATTGATTAGAATATGAAGTAAAGGCACCAGAGACTGCTGAAACTGCAAAAAAACCTGTATATATGTGAAATATTAAAAATACTAGGATATATTAAATAGCAATTTAGTCAGTTAACACCACTGCACGTCTTAGTTTAATAAAAATGGCCATAAACAATTAAGGTCTCTCTACAAAGCTTATCAGAAGCCTGATACACCTAATTGCTGTGCCTGATTCAGCTTTAAGCAAGAGATAAAATCTTGGTCATTGATCATGCCAGCTGAATCACATGAATTTCAGGAACTGTTTATGTTCTCTACATGCAGAAACAGTCTCCTTATTCACGTAATCCATGAGAATAGCTTTGCGAAGGGTCCAGCCTCTCCATCTGGAAGATGAAAATGAGGGGTTGAGAGGGAATGGTGAGGGAAGACCATGATGAGCAGGAAAAGAGGGGTGCTGAAGCAGGTTAAATGGCAACAAGCACATGGTAGCAGAGGAAAGTGAAGCTGCATTCCAAGTCTGTTGTGTCCAAGCTAAATTGCCTGGGGATAGAGATCTCATGCAATGCATCCTTGGCTGCACCACTATTTGGCTTCCTGTTACAAACCAGCATTGCCAAGAGACATTAAGCAGTCATATTTGAAAACATTTTGCAGGTGCCAGGCTGTACTCTCCTCTGTGTTAATGAGAATTTGATCATCTACTGTAGATATAAGATACAAGGGAGGAGGAGCAGAGTCTGTGAATCAGCCATTTTTGTACTGAGGGTGGATCAGTGGCAAAATAACAATAGGGTGTCTCTGCATCTTAAAAAAATCACTGAGCACTGGGCCAGTCTATTAAAAACTGCTACTTGTGCAATCTAATTGGGACATCTGGTCACTTTACCTTGCCCATTGATGAGAAAATAAAGATGATCAGGCCTGGAATCTGGACAAATCTGAGATCAAATGTTTAGCAGTTTCCTTATCAGAGAATTATCCGGTTGATAGCTAATCTAAATATATGTTAGGTTTGAAGCCATAGCTATGCAAATTCATTTCTCTTTTGGAATGCTTTTCTTGGTTCACTTTTCTACAGTTCTGCGTGGGAGAAAAACAATGCCCAGTTCATTTCAAGAATCAAAAGGACTCTGTCTTTTCCTTGAGTTATCCCCACTCCTTTCCTTCCCTCATGCTTGCTTTCCCCCCTCCATTCTCCTACACTACACACACAGCCCCTTTATGTTTGTGAGCTGCACATTAACCCAAAAGGTTAATGAGCACAGGGCTCAGGTGCACTCCATACTCTTGCAGCATTACTAATGCTGTGGTCATGGGCTTGGAATGGCATTCTGGCAAATCAGTTCCTTTGTGATCTCTGCACTGATAGAGACTGTTGTTTTCTGTGCTCCCTAACTGCATTTTTATGCTGAGCTTTCTGTCTCTATGAGAGCGTGTTTTTTTGCCCATTCCATCACCCATTCCCTGCAAGCACAACCGAATTATTTGAGATCAACACCAACTGCAATATGGTGAATATGTCAGTAACAACAAACTTTGTTAAATATTCCTGCGCATATAAGAGCAGCAGAAGGGCTGATGGCAAAGGGGAAAGCAAAAGCTTTGACTAGGAAACTGTCCATATGAAGTCCACTGAGCTGGGGATTTAGATTAATAAAAGCCCTGGAAATATCTAGCAACAATTTAATCACCTTCCTTCCTGTGTTGGCACATTAGATGTCTATGATATTTAGGCATCTCTGTATTAAAAAGTCACCCAATACTTAAACATATCCCTAAGAAAATCTGAGAAATGCTTATTCCGGAGAGAAGAATATCCATCTTCCACTAAAACTAGGGCTGCAACTCAGATGTAAGGGATCAGAAAGGCAGGCTGGTCAAGTGAAGAAGTCAAATCTGCAGGTCAGAGTTCTGGATTGACTGAGTACATGCAGCCAAGACATGGCTGCAACACTTGCTGCATGGCTGCAAGCTGAGGCCTCCCTTGAGCTTCCTAGACACAAGAACCCCCACCAGCAAGCCAGATGTTGGCAGCCAGTTGAACTTCACTGGTGGAGAATGTGTTCAGGGCCCTGGCATGAGATTTGGGAAGAAAGTGACTTGAAACCACATAGTAGCTTAATTTAAGTACTGGTTGATGGTGACCATCTTCCATATTGTGCTTACTGTAGTTCCAAATTTGCAACTGGCTAATGGTCAATTTATTAATAAAAAAAGTTAAAATACAAGTGAGCACATTCTTGATAAGCAAGTACTTGACTTGATGTTCTTGAAATTACTTAGATTGAGTTTACCTCAAGAAAGCATGCTAGCAATGACTTGGTGGAGAATCTGAAGTGGTAGTGTTGTATACCAGTCTTCTTGAACAGGAACAACTCCAGAACAGTAAGACTTAGGAGCTGTGACAAAAGTGATCAAAAAGGAGCTTGACTGTAATGCACAGAGTTCACGCAGAAAGAAGAGAATTTGAGGTGTCCGTATCCACCTGTCAAGATATTTTTAGTTTCTGCAGAAGCCTGGAGGTAAACATGTTTCACACACAGTTATACCCAGATGGTGGTTGTGTGAAGGGAAGTTCTGTTTGCCATTCAGGTGAGTAAGCATTTGCTGAGATTTAGTGCTGCACCCTACACTAAGGTAGCTGCTCAGTTTGTGAGGGGGAGAATCACACGTGCTCAGGGCACAAAAGCTTCAGGGTGTGGTAGGACTACTGGGCCACGTAGATCTGAGGGACAGCAGTCTTCCAGGACAGCTTAGAGTGCAGTGACTGGCAAAGGTCTGGAAAAGATGGAACAGTGGCTTTTTTGAAAAATGCATTTGTTTCTCAAGAAACATATAAGGGATAAGAAGCAGTAATTTATGTAATTATACTGCCTTAAGCTTAGCATTGTGATAGCAGCTGTGGCCTTGGTACCTCAGGACCTTCTGACAGAGTGAGAAAGGAGAGATTACCATAGTTCCTGTAGCCAAAATACTTCTTGGGTTCTGCTCACAGGAGCAGAATTTGGCCTTAAGCTTAATCACCTGGAAGCATTTGAGAAAATAAATGCATACAAGCTTTCTTTGAGTGATTTGTCTTCAAATGTGTCAGTTGCTCAGCTTTAAAGCTTTGGTGGATGTAAAGATGTATAAATACTTCAAAATATCAGAGGGAAAGACAGAGATTAAGAATAAACAAAACCAGAAATGGTGATTAGTACTGTGCAGAAGTACAAGTGTACTGTGTACTGATAGGAACTTCTTTGTTGGAAAAATAAGACAGCCTGCAGTCTTGCACAGCATGATTAACATGATCTAGGAGGAACCATGCATATGGTGATTCTGAATCTGTTGAAGCTCACAGTCAAGAAAATGAGGCATGAAAAATAAGTAGTTCAAGAAACTTTAACAATAAGATTCATTTGTAGTATATATCTAATTCTCAGGTCCCTTAAAAGAAAAAAACAAGTAAGCTATGGAGCATATGTATAATTATAAAAAGCTAACAAAAGCTGTTATAAAAATAAACATTGTAATTACAAAAGCTACCAGTTTTTATGGTAGATCAGAATATATAGCAATAATAAAATCTCTTAAATGACATTATTTCAGTCCTTGTCTCATCCATGAGAGCTATAAAGGGCTTTGTAAATTGACCTGAAAATTGGCTGGTCTCATCTGACTAAACAGAGGAGAAAAGGACTTTTACGGTATATGGCCCCTTTTCATGAACGCCCTATATCTTATTTAGTCCTTATCTGGAGGAGATATTGTATCAAGTGACACTGCACTCTTGCAGTCCAAATTCCAGTCCACCTCATATCATCTGACTATTTGGTGTCTTGACTGGAACCCAGAGATCTTTCTGTTAAAGTCACATGCTTCTACTGATGGCTTTTCTTCTGACCCTAAAGGTCCTGTTTGCGAAAGGTTTGGGAGTCTTCTTATCCTAGATGTGAAGACATCCAGGTTGGTGTATTCACACAAAGTTCTGGTTCTTTGCCAAGTGAAGGATTACCAGCTCATGTCTGTTTAGCACCCTGCAGTGTCCTGCCTGCTGCTCATGTGCTGTTTGGCAGATTATTCTGAGTTTGGAAGAAATGAGCTTAGATAGTATCCAAACCTTACCAAGACAGGAAAATACTTGCTTCTTCTGCTCTGCCACTCCACAATTAGCTTTACCACAGATTTGTGCAAATGTTCATGCGTGAGTGGGGGGTTTCTTTGTTTGTTTGTTTGTTTGTTTGTTTTTTTACTTATTCTTTTTGTGTAAACATCTAGCTTTAGTCTCTATATATGGTTAAGTCCCTCTGTCTTCTTGGGCTCCAGTGCTGAGGACAAAGTTGCCCCATATGTGACCTCTTTAACAGAGTTAAATCTGCATGGAAAAAAGAGCTCCTCTTGCAAAGAGACATAGTAGCAACTAACTGTAAGTCACAGCCAGACAAGGTAGCTTTTCTAAAATAAACTGGCCTTTAAGTGCAGTTGTAGACAGAGAAGCAAAGTTATTGAATCAGAATGTCATCTCAACAAAGTCTTTGTCAGTTAGAGCACAGAAGCGACCATCTTTCTTCCTGAAATCTTTAAAGCATTTGTCAATGTCTCTCTGCTTCTAATAGACTCCATCTCATTGAGCAGGGTCCTGTATTCTTTCTTTGCCCTTTCCTCAAACAAGCATCATTTCTTTTAAGCCTGCGGAAAAGTGAGAGAGAAATCATTGTTAAATGTTAATGCCTGGTGAATGATATTCCTCCTGTCTTTCCAGTGAACTTCTTCCCTCAGGAACAAAGCTTTTTCCAGCTCCGAAGGGTCATTATACTGCAGCCCAAACAATGGAAATACCCCTGACTTCTTGTCTCTCTGGGGTTTAATGCATTCTTCCTCTGCGAAACACCACGCTTACAAGTGAAGGAACTGAAGTCTGAGCAGTGAACATGAAAATACCACAAAAATTCATACATTCTCCAACGACCTATCCAGACTTCAAATCAGGCTGACATGGAAAGTGATTCAAGATCACTAGATATTTTCCACTTCAAGTAATTGGTGGAGAAGAGGGTGTGAGGAATGATTAGGCCTTGACCTGTTTTCCTTTGTACTTTTCTGTTTGGTGACCCAAGCCAACCCCAGTATCGATCCCAAAGAAAATAACACTGTGGCTGAAATAGGACTTGAAAAAGTGGAAAAAAGGCAATATAATTACTAACAGTCTGTGTGGGTTTACACAAAACAAATCTTGTCGACCTAACTTAATATTTTTTATGAGATTATGGATTTTGTTGGTAAAGGTATTTTTATTGATGTAATAGTCTTACATTTCTGCAAGGCATTAGATAAAGAAACAGGACATTTCAAAACCAAACTGGAATACTTTAAATGGTCTTAACCCTGACAAGCTGAAAAGTCTAAAAACAAGGCAGTAAACCAGCAAAACAAACTATATGTCTTTAATTATGGTGAGACATAAAGTCATCAAGAGCAAAGATTATACACCAGCAACAAATTCCATTGTCTGGGAAGTGGTGACAAGAGGTTTAGCAGTTGAACCTTTAGGCTGGGCAACCTAACAGGCATGTATCTTTGTATTCAGCTTCATGTATCAGCATTTTTGCTGATATAATTAATAAGAAGCATAGAAGAAAGTGGGAAAAGTTCACAAGATTCTTTCCTTAAATGAAAGTCAAGTAGCATTGGCCTATGTGTTCACTGACTCTCCAGCATATGGTTTGGATTAGCATGTCATATACATTTTGGCAGTTCGGTAAAATCTTTCATCTCATGTTCCCTCTTTTGCATATATTCTACCACCTATGCATCAAAGATGAAGATTAACCTCCAAATCCTATCGAGACACAAAATTAACTCCTAATACAGTATCGCTTTCTCCTACTGTTCCTCTGGGCATCTAGGCAATGCCATAGCTTCTTCTGTGCCATCAGAAAGAAGTCCTGAAAAAAAGTACTTGCTGAAGAATAATTCATTTCAGAGCTTTAATTGTTATTTCAAAGCACAGAGGGATCTGTTGTACTTCCATGGTTAGAGCTGAACTGAATTTGCAGATAAAGGGGAACTCCCTCAATTTCCATGCTCAACCTTTGACTACGTATCCAAGAAGCAGCTCACGTCCAGTGGTGGCATTCACCAAGTATTCAGCATGTATTTCACACAATTCCGCATCCTATTTTGCTCTTCTATTACATACTACTAGTTCATGTAACATCTTTCTCACGTAACTGTTTATAACTTTGCTTCAGCTGTGCAGGCTAGAAGTAAGGAAAGAAATACAAGAAACATATTGGACTGAATATTTGCAATGCAGTGCCAGATAATTAACTTATTTGTTCAGGACCATGTTCACATAAAATTGAATATATTTGGCTACCTTTTTGGACAACACCATAGTGAACAGGTTCCATAATAATAGTTCAAGAATATTTTCCCTCACTATGACTATATACCTACATAATTTGACATTACATAGCTATAGGTAGCTGCTCCCTTACCACAGTGAGAAAAAAATAGAGCCTTTAACACAGCAGGAAAGATGAGATTTAGTGGTACTGGTATGCAAATTCAAACACATGCTTAAATCTTTGCAGTGCTGAGGCCTAGGGTGGTGGTTTGGGTTTATTTCAGAGATGAGCAGGCAGACAGTCATCTTGTTGGAGAGACACCGAGTAATGGAATTGCATCATGCCATCTGTTGGCAAACTGCAGTGCTGCAGCCGGAAGGTGTACAAAAACATGCCGCATGTTACCACCACCAAGCAAATTAGAAAAAATCATAGGGAGTCCTCAAATACAAGCAAGCATATAAAAGAGCAATTGGCACAAAATCTAAATTTGGTTTTCTCTTTATTTGCTCACATCTGCTAACTGAACACATTGCAATTTGATTACATAGCCAAATTACCGTTTCCTCACACAGCCACTGTTGAGAGATTAGTTTCTTCCAAGTGTGAGCTTTCCTGCATCTCTGCAGATACACTATGATAGAATGAATGGGCATAAGCAGTGCCTGCTGCCCTGATGATTTCCTTTTGTAAGACAATGCCACAAGAATATAACAAGAATTGCTTTATTTCCAGTTATAATAAATGCATTTAATGAAAGCTTTTTATTAAGATTGCCCATATTATATGTGTAAACTGGAGGATATTTTTCTTGGATTTTTTTTTATATGCAGTAGGAGAATCTGGGTATGCAATAACTAAAACAGCAGAATGCTATTTTATTTTGTGGCATCTACCCTACAAAGATATTTTTATATGCACTGAATTTACAGTCAAAATATACCAAAATCATGTATCCATATTAAAAGGTACTATAGATTGAAACAGATTCTTTTGCCTGGTCTATAACAGAATTTACTCTTTTTTAAAATACATTTTCCATTGAAGAAATAATGTTATTAACATACATTTTTTCATATATTTTCATGTAACTTCTTATGATCTTACATAAATTACTTTCTTAAAAATATTATATACATTACTGTTTATATATTTAGACATTATAAATAACTTACTTGAATAGAAATGAATTTAACAATCCCTGCCATTATATCTGGGGAAAATACTAACAGGGATAATCTAATAAACAAAGCCTTTTTCTAAAGTTGCTATAAGAAATTGTGCAAACAGACTTCTTATTTATATTTTCAGAAGCTGAAGACATGCTGCAGATAACCCATTTCTCTTAACGGTTGTTTATTCATTTTATGGGAGTGGCCACTCCAGTCATGCACAAAGCATGAGTTCACAAAGCAGCTCAGTCTGATGCGTGGTCCCAGAGGACATCACAAAAAAACAGTTGACGCTTTAAAGTGTGACTTAAAACATCAGTTGCTGATGTCACACTCCTCTTACACAGTAGTAAAAGATCGCAAGGCACTTTCTCAGCAAAAAAAGAAATCCTAGTTATCCATGCTTTCACAAGAGAGTGCTCTGCTCCTGCCATCACAGATCATGATGGCCAGTCTTCCTGAACCCACCAGCTAAATACTTAAAATCTTCACCTGGCTGACAGGTGCATTACAGTTTCCTCATACTTTTGGAGACACAGCCCTGTGGGAGTAGTCAGAGGCAGTAGACGGCAATGGATCCTCAGTGTGATCCCACTGCAGGATGGCGTCAGCTGGGTTCATCACCCCATCTAGGCGAGACCTCAAGATGGGGAGCTCAGAGGCCACAAAAAGTCACTTTCTTCCTGGAGCTGGGGGTCTGGGCTCACCAGCTGCCCCTATCGGTCTTGAGCTGGTGGTAAACTACATGTAATACTTACATCTCATATTTCTGCTCTCGTTTCCTGAGTAATTATTTAAATCATTAAGCTGTAATATGGAAGGAACACAACATCCACTCCTTTCTCCTATACTTCTGAAGACAGAAATTAGCTCTATTCAATTCTTTGAAAAATAACAACACAGTTACCTGCTTTCAGTAGGAATTCTGAAGTTGTGGATCCCAAATGGGTGGAAGTACTTCTCCGAATCCCTGAGAACCCTACCCAACCCCAGAGTGACATCTTGCTCCTGCCAACCATTCCCAACTGCCTAAGATCAGCAGCATCACTTTTGAGCACTGTACCAGTTTCATCCAATATAGAGCAACTGGCTTTTCTCATACCCGTTACAGAGAGTCCTAGTACCCAGAATACAGAACTTGATTCCACTTTTGGGACCAGCAACCTAAAAGTTTCCTAAATATTTTACTGGCCTCAAAGTCCCTAAGACTCTCTACATTTTCTTGCTACAGTTACATTCAGGCAACTTGAGGTTCCAGGTCTCTTAAGTGCTGAGATTGAGCACATGCTGCTGACACCATCTGCCCTACGGGCTTGTGCTTTCTTTCTGTGCAAATGAGAACGGGAAGAGATCAGGAAGTGCTGCTGCATTTGTGGACCTTTTATTGGTATAGATTTGGGGTGGAGCCAGGGTGTATATCTGGAGCCAGGAAATTGAAAGTGCTCTTGAGGTCTATAATATATTCATAGTCTGAAATATCTTCTCTGAATGGGAAAGAGGATCCCCTAAGAAGACTAATGAAAAGTACATAAAACATATAGCCTCTTAATCTCTTCCCGTGGCATAAGAGAGAGTAAACAAATCTTTTTACCTCAAATGGAGCTGAAGCAGTCTTTATAGACAAGAAAATGCTGCCAAGGTGTGCGTAGCGTTTCTTGTGCTCTGTATTGCAACTTTATAGCTGAGCTATTCTGCAGTTTCTAGGAAGGATATTTCCTCCTTTTTTGTGAGATGGCAGGTTTCTTTTGGAGGCAGAAGTCTCTGATGCTTCCAAATTTTTTCTTATAACATCTGCCTCTTTTTCGAAATACCCTGTTTTTTATATTTCAGGAACAGGCCTGACAATCATTGAATCATATAGGTTGGAAAAGACCTTTAAGATCATTGAGTCCAATCCTTGAGTCTTATGAGACAGCAAAAGCCATGACAGCACTAAGAAATGTACCTAATCACAATAATTCCATCTTCCACAAGGAAATTTATAAAAAATAAGGGAGTTAATACAAATATTTCACCAATATCCCTCCAATGGGTTGACTTTGGCCAGCTGCCAGCTGCCCACTAAGCTGCTCTATCACTTCACCTCCTTCATTACACCTCTTCAACAGGACAAGGGGAGGAAATAACATGAAAAGATTGTGGATCAAAATAAAGACAGGGATATTGCTTACCAATTACCATCACCAGCAAATCAGACTTAACTTAGGGAAGATTATTTTAAATTATTGCCAATTAAAAATAAAGTAGAATAGTGAGAAACAAAGTCAAAATTAAAAACTCACCTTCCCACATTCTTTCCTTCTTCCCAGACTCAACTTGACTCCTTCAGTTCTCACTCCTCTACCTCTTCCCCTCTGAGTGGTGCAGAAGAATGGCGAAGGGGGGTTGTGGTCAGTCTGTAACAATTTCTCCTTCCTCCTCACACTTTTACCTTGCTCCAGTATGGGTCCTTCCCATTGGCTGCAGACCTTCACGAACTGCTCCAGTGTGGGTCTTTTCCACTGGGTACAGCCCTGCATGGACAGACCGCACACTGTTACCCTGCACTTCATTAACTGCTCCAGTATGGATCCTTTTCACTGGCTGCAGTCTTTCAGGAACTTCTCCAGTATGGGTCTTGTCCATGGGGTACGGTCCTTCAGGAACAAACTGCTCTAGTGTGGGTCTCCCACAGAACACAGGTCCTGCCAGAAAACCTGCCCCCATGTGGGCTGCTCTCCATAGGATGCAGCTCCTGCCAGGAGCCTGTTCCAGCATGGGCTCTCCGCAGGCTGTGTCTTCCTTCAGTATATTTCCATCTGCTGTGGCATGGGGCCCTCCATGGGCTGCCGTGTGGACATGTACTCCAACGTGGACCTCCAGAGGCTGCAGAGGGACAATCTGTATCACCATTGTGTTCACCATGGGTGGGAGTGGAGTGTCTTCTCTGGCACCTGGAGCAACTCCTCTCCCTTCTTCTCTCACTTTCATGTCTGCAGGGCTGTTTCTTTCACATTTTTCTTACTTCTCTCTCATAGCTTCGGCACAGTATTGTGTCCTTTCTAAAAATTATTTCCCAGAGGTGCCACTATCTTGGTTGGAGAGGGCTCAGCCGTGCCCTGTGGTGAGTCCATTGAAGTGGCTGGAACTGGCTGTGTTCATCATGGGGCAGTCCTGGTCTCTTCTCCCAGAGGCCACCCCTACAGCCCCCTGTGGCCAACACTTGGATACCTGCACCCAACATAATCTCAAAATCACTGATACAATCCAAGGTCCTACCATATCTGCACCTCTATTAAATTTCCTGAGCACCACCAATCTCACATAGTTCAAAGTTCTGGTAGTCTTCCTGTGTTTGTTCAAAAAATGAAGGAAGGAATATCAGGAGTTTATTCACAGAAATTCTGTATTTTCAGAATCAGTTTGAAAACTAGCATGCAGAAATAGCAGGCTGGGAAGACAATTTGGCATTTACAAGTTATCACTTGCACTTAAGGAACTGGGATCAGTTTGAGTTATTTATCGCTCCTTTACTGCAGAGTGCACAAGGCCACTGTAACACAGCCTGTGGAATTTGTTGCAATCCAAAAAGACTAATATTTCCACCTCCTGAGATATCTGTCTCAGTGTCAACTCCACTTATCAACTAAATGGCAGTAGACACATAGGTGGGTGTTGCTTTGGGTTTGAAACACTGTGAGGCTGGATTTTTCATGGGGATGTGCTATAATCTCTCTTTCCTTAGCTAACTTCTTACACCTAACTATATACAGTCATATATTGAGTTAAGTAGGGCGCTCTGTTCAGTCTGAGCTGTGTTATCTAATATATCAGCTGTCACTTTCCTGGATATTGATTGCTTTAAAAGGCTACATGTATAGGCTAAATGTATGTATACTCACAAGGTTTTATGTATGACATATGTCTTGTGCACCACAAGCTATCTTCACCATAAACTATATAATTGCAAGAAGTGAAACTAGCATCCTACAAAGACAAATGTGATGTTGTATTTAACATTTATATTTATGTTTTACATTACCTTAAGCAGAGTTTTCTTTTATTCCACTGAAAAGAAATAAGAACAACCTGAAACTCACAGATTTCATTATTGTCAGTCTGTTATAAATGGAAAAAGTTTAGAGATTAGACTAATACCTGATGGAAAGGTGAATATGGCATATGTTGCTATCTAGTTTTGTATGTATAGTTTAGAACTGCACAAAAGAATAAAGGAAAAAAATATCTTATTTTGACATAATATAAAAAGTTGGAAAAATTAATTAATATATTTCTTTTACAATGCATACCAACAAGTTAATGCTTCATCATTTTGTTATTGTTAACATTTTAAATCTCCTTTCATCATGCATCAGTTTGCATCTGGTTCATGATCCTGCACATCCTTGTACTCCTGAGTCCCTCTGTCTTGCTGACAGGTTTCTTAACAGCTATAGTATTCTCTGAGAGATATCCCTTTTTAAGCTTGGTGCCATTTATGGCAACATGCATATTAGCTAAAGACTTAATAATTATATCTTATTCACAGAGTTAATTGTGCCAGTATAACTAAGCCCGACTATTTTCTAGTTTTAATAAAGACACACACTTCTTTCTGGAGTGTTCAGTCTCTTCTAAACATGAGGGAGGTCATTGATCAAGGAAGGGGAAGCACTAAATCAACTTGTTAGATGAAATGTCTTTGTATTCCTCCTTCAGCACTTACTCCCTTGTATTACAAAAGTCCATAAATAAATGATAAAACCCCCTCAGATTTCTCCCTGAGCCCTTCAGTCTTATCATTTGTGTATTCTAGCATTATCATAAAGTGATAAATGACTACCGTGGCATTGAATTTATATTGTCATTTTAGTTGCTTGAAAGTGAGCTTCCATATAATACCTTCATAAAGACTAGCAGTGTTAAAGACAAACACTATTTAGCTGCTCGAAGGAAAGGTGAAGTCTCTTGGTCCTGGTTTAAATTACACTTAGCATTTAAAAAACGGGGAGATCACACCTAAAAGGGAGGGGGGGGAAATCAATGAACCTGTGCAGAAGCATGCCCTGCTGGCAAACCACTGGCTTGCACTGTGGAGACAGCTGCTCTCCAGCCCTCCTGGCTGAGCTGTGCTGGGAAGTGCTTTGGTACAGATGGGAAGGAGGGAGCAAAGGAAAAAAAGAAAAACTCAGCAATGATAACGCCCAAGAAAACTATATTCAGGTTAAGAGTGAGAGGAATAAATACAATAAATTATGTATTAGGAAAGGGCCTACATTTTTGTTGAAGATAAATGACAGAAATGGGAGAAAACCAGTCTCTAGTTCCCTACTTTATCATGATAGTCCACAAATTAAGCTTCATATGTACTTTGTTAGGAATACTGCAAATTTCCTATCCCATATTTAATTTTACATAAAAATTTAAAGTAGTACAAAACTAAATGCTCAGTGTTAAAGTATAGAAGTTTACCCTGCATGTACAGAAGCACAAATGCATTTCATACAAAATATATAATCATATTGTTATATCCACTTGGATATAACAACTGTCTGGATATATGTAACAACTATCTGGATATATAACTGGATATCCAGTTGATACCCATTCAATACATACACACTACCTAAAGATGGAGATTTATATTCTTTGCTCCTTTCTGGATAGAATCAAACAGTCTTGTCTATCTTCACTCTTATCTCTAAATCTCAGCTTCCCCATATAACAAAGTTTTAACACAGTAGTTTCCCTGTCTTTGGCACCAGCAGCTTGAGGAATCTGTGTACAATAAACTGGCTAAAATGACTTATGAGGGATTTCAATAGAGAGGACATTGGTAGTTTTGGTAAGAATCAATCTTAACAGAGTAGAACAAATGAACCTACCCTTCATTTTCAGTTTCACTAAGTTCTGCCCAACTGAGGGTAACCTTTCTTAACATCTACCTCACTAAAAGCTGGCTTAAGTACCCCAGCACTGTATTGCAATACCTTATTGCTTTTTCGGATCAAAATTTTATTTATTATTTTGTCCCCAATGCAGGCTAACTAAAGAACAAAGGCACAAACCAAGAAGCTGTGTATTTCTCTTACCTAATCTTTAGTCTTTCACTGAATACTTTCTTAAATTTTTTCAGTTCATTTAGCACAACCTGTGCATTGGAACAAGTCCTCCTGAAACAGCTTCTCTGTCCGGATTGATTTTTGAGCACGGGTACCAGCTGAGGTATTTTTGAAGGCCCAGACACATTTGTCCCTTTATTTTTTGGGCAGAGAGGAATGTCCTTTCCTGCCTGTGTGAATGTTTTGCTGTGTATCCCATAACACTTTGTGACAATATGACATAGATGACATAGGGCAGATAAATCAGTCCATGCTCCTTCCCTAGAGGGGTCTGACATCAAGTGCAGGAAGGCACTGCGGGTTATGGAGGTTGCTGAGTTACAGCCACCCTCGGGTCAGTTATGTGGATGCATGGGGTGTGCATTAAGGAACATTTGATACACTATACTATCCTCTGGCCCATGTTTCAGTGATCAGTACAAAAATAACACCAGTCCCTTTGTGTCACTCCATATCCGTGTGAAACTTGCTACAGCTTTCTTAGGTCAGTTTTTGTTTTGTTTTGTTTTGTTTGTTTGTTTTTGTTTTTTGTTTTTGTTTTGTTTTGGCTTTTTGTTTGTTTTTGTGGGTTTTGTTTGTTTGTTTGTTTCACATACTTTAATTTTTATTAGCACCTCTACGACTTAATCACTATATATAATTTCACACAAGTATATTTCATATACACCTATCTCTGTACAAACCCACACAAGCCTGAGTCACAGCTGTTTGGTGAGGTTTAACTGAAGCTCTATATCTATGCCCCTTTCAAGGAGGTACAGGGATGGCTCACAAGAGGCCAGAGAAGCAGCAAAAAAGAAAAACATGAGATAGTCTCTTGGTCATTCCACAGCCCACAAAACTTCATCTTTCAGAGAAAAAGATTGAAGAAAACTTTGCAAAGGGAAGCTCATAGAATTTCATGTCCCCTTTGGCTCATTCCCTATGAATATCTATGCAGGAGGTAACATTTGGCACTTAAAAACTAAGCAAATGGGAAGAGCTTAAGTGATTGCTTTTCTCTTTGAGCTAATGTCAGGCTGCTCTTATTAACGACGTAAAATGGGTTCCGTGATATGAATGTACAAGCTGTAATCAAGTGCATTGATCTCTGCAGCTACCCAGCAGTAAAACATGTAGAAAACAACTCTTTATTCCAAGTAGAATTTAGCAAAGGATATGTCTCGAAAGCTTATAGTTGGGATTAGGATCCAGAGAATTTGCTTTTCATCCAAATCATTCTCATACCACCAAGGCTGATAAAAAGGAAAACAACACAAAAGAAAATAAAACAAAAGACTGTTTGGTAATATGTATTTATTCTTTATCCCATCCATGTGTAGAATGGTCAAGAGGAGTGATGCCTTGTGCTACTTCAGTACTTCCTGTATGTCAAAAATGTGGATAAATTTGAAATAAAAAAGGATTTGAGCTATTTTGAATCTTAGCAAATGTGAATAGAATGTAAAGATTTGGATCAAATTGATGCCTGAAATAACTTCTGTGTAAACATGTGAATAGGAAATCTTACTGTTTTTCAATGAAAGCTGAGTTTCTGGTAAAGAGACTGGGCTTGCCTTTCCTCTTCTGTTTGCCTGTCCTCTGATAAACGTTGTTGAATTCAATTAAGTTTGAAACAATTTGGTGGTTTGATTTTTTTAAAATCAAGATCTGTAAAATGTTTGCAAACTATATTTAGAGTTTTCAGGTAATTCATAATATTTTATTTCCTACATTTAAAACATCTTTGTAAGAATTCAGCTGTTACAAATTTTTATTTTATTTTTTTTTAGTTGGCTGTTTTCCTACTCTAATTTCCCTCTTTCCAAGTATTCTAGTTTCTTTTAGTAGTTGTAGCTTCTGACTGAACCTTGACAGGTCAACAACCTGTATTTTGGGGCAGCAGCAGAAACTGCTTAGAAAAATACTTTCCCAATTTGTCACTCTGATAGGCATTCCTGTTTCTTCCTTTATATCCTTTCCTTCTCTTTACTGTTCTCTATTATAATCATTCTGTTATCACCCCTATGTGTCAAGCAGGACGACAATGCATATCTCTAAGGTTAGATTAACAAAAATATAGTTAATAGAGAAACAACCCCCTCATAACCATCTACAGCTTTATAGCTCTGCTTCTCACTGTCTGAGGAGCATTAATGTTGTTAATGATTTCAGGGTTCACAGCCCTGGCCTGCTGATCTTGAATGGTCTATTCACACTAGGATTTATAACCATCTTTGTAATGGCCCTTAAAAAATGTCAGCTAAATGTGCCTGTGACACACTTCATATCTGTGTTTGAGAGCTGCAAAATTCAGTTACATATACAAGTTTCTATAATAAAAGGAGTACACGTACATTCATTTCATTCCAGCCCATCTCTAATCCACATTTAACATATGCAGGTATCCTGCTACTAGCGTTTCTGTTGAGAAATCAGAATACCATATAGGCATGCCAGAAAGATGCAAGATATGCCTTAGTGAAAGGCATACCCTTGTAGCACATTTGTGGAAAACAATTCCTTCCGGGGAGTATGCATGGCACTCGGATATTACCTAGATTCTAAGAAAAACACAAATTTAATCAATTTAATAAACATTTGCCAATGTTCTAAAAATAACCCCCCAAAAACCAACAATTCTAAAGAGTCTCAGAATTTGAAGTCTCAGTGACTCCCTGTCCAAGGGGGATCATAACTGTGGATTCAAATTGTGATTTTTTTTTTCCCTTTCTAAAGTCTCAGACAGGTAAATTCACACACATCATAGATGCTCAGTCTCATTGTGCAGAAGGGATGGCTGCCTTTTAGGCTGGATTCTGCTTTGTGCAAAAGAGTAAGAGGAATCTACAGTCTCTTTACTTGTTTCCCTTTCAGTCTTGAAAACTAAACCAGGATTTTACTAACCATTATGTTCCTGAGCCCAAAGATGTAAATCGGAAACCTTTTAAGAAATCTCATTTTACAAGAACCATCCATCTCTTGAATTTCTTCACGCTGCCTGGTTGCTTTCAACATATTTTCAGGACCTGGGTGTTTAAGTTTTTCATGCCCAGACTGTCTCAGTCTGCATGTGGCCATGCTGTTGAAGTTGCACCAAACTCCTCAGAGCAAAATCTACGTCTTTAAGAAATCCTGATATTAGAAGTATGCTCAGGGCATGAATAAAACAAAGAATAGGTTGAATTTCTCAGAAATGTAGCCAGATGAGGAGGTAATGGTTAGTTTATTTATGCTTTGCTATTATAACTTTGTAGTTAGAACACCTGCTGAGAAACCTGGATACTGAGGTTTAATATTCTGATCAACTGGAAAAGGTTCCAGACCCCATCTCCCATTTGCGAGACTGTAGAGTAGTCAGGATGGGAAAAAGTCTGAATGTGAGCTTGTGGGGAGCAGGGAAGAGAAAGTCAAAAAGAAATAGATGAAAGAACTGCTTTTTACCTCTCCAGCAGAAATAATGCAAAATTCAAAGCGTGCAAGAGACTTAATAGAAGAAAAAGTCTGACGGGAGAAGCTGACAATGAGGGTGCTTAGCTGGCAGCAGGAGATTTAGGTTCTAACATCTGCTCCCAAGATTCATTCTATTCTCTTTAATCCGGTGTGTCACTTGAAAAAGACTGTCAATTCTGGGAGCAGGAGTTGGCACATAGGACTTCCCTGCTTTCTGGCAGTTCTTCGTATTTCATGACATTTTACTGTTTTTGATGTGACATATTACAAAATATGTTCCTGTTTCATCAGCTTCATTCCCAAAACATCATTCTTCATATGAAATAA
Source organism: Aramus guarauna (assembly GCA_013400195.1). Taxonomy (NCBI): domain Eukaryota; kingdom Metazoa; phylum Chordata; class Aves; order Gruiformes; family Aramidae; genus Aramus; species Aramus guarauna. Next base: position 336,588 of record VXBL01008302.1, on the reverse strand, counting down.
GGAAAAGCTATGCTTTTTATCTTTATTTTTGTCACTTATGACCAGACATTTTCTTTGATATTTGTAGTATGGTAATGCATTGTTCACTGATGATTTCTGTCAGAGAGTCCCTGAGTTCTTGAATACGTGGATTTCCAGGGAAAAGGACGTAGTGTGCTGCTTGACCTGCATGCTGTTACTTGCTTTGCATAGCTTTGAGATCATTTTCAATGCAGGTGTTTTCCCCTGGGAAATAAGAAGTTAATCTCTTCCAATAGGTGGTGTGTTCCTGGACTGAGCAGAGAGTATGAATTTTATGAAAATAATTTGCTAAAAATACAAGGAAAATAAATCAATTTGCATCTGTCAAACTGATTCAATTTGTACAGAGAAGTTATACAAGGAATTATAGCACTGCATATGGCAATATCCCTTCCTTCCTTCCTTCCTTCCTTCCTTCCTTCCTTCCTTCCTTCCTTCCTTCCTTCCTTCCCTCCTATCATTCACTTTCTTCAAAATAAGCCAAATAAACATTTGTATATTTCTAAAACATACCTGTAAATGCAACAAATTCAGCTCTGGGGACTTGACATTTATTGCCACTCTTGCACCAACGTATGTTGTGCCCTCCCTTCTTTGTGATTTAAAATTAACACCAATGTGTTAAGCTCATTTAATGGTAGCATATTCTAATGAGGAAACAGTTCACAAACTGCTTTCTGTCTGGTTATAAGGGCCAGGTTTTCAGAAATGGCCACTGATGCTGTAATCATGTCTGTACATGCATTTATTTAATATATAAAATTCATAGCTGTGTTTGCAAACAACCATTTAGAAACATACAACACTATGGATGTTTTTACATATTAAAGTGGATTTTAAGAATTTGGTAGATTCAACGCATTAATTTAGCTCATGTCACTCAGATGCCCTCCAAAACAAAAAATGTCTCTTGCCCATTGTGTCTTGTGTATAAAACTAATACCTCCAGAGGCTGTGCTATCTTTGGTGAAAACAAATATAACTTTAAGTTTGTTTTTGTTATCTTTCTCACTCTCATGATTGAAAACAATAACTCTAAGGCACGGCCTTATATATGTCAGTTACTAACTACATGTTGTGAGCGACTAAGAAGAAAAAAGAAGTAGGTGACACTGTGTTGTCACATAATCCCATGGATTTTAGGGGCACATTACACGCACAGTTACGTCATCCACATCACCACACTGAGAATGATCTTTCATCTGATTATCTTTGACTTGCAGGGCCTACGTAGTTGCCATTTCCTTAGGGCCTTACACTCTTTCCTGTATCTATCTCCATATGTTACTGAAAACTGCACAAGTTTTATTAACTCCATTCTACTAATGGGGAAGAGAGATGTACTGAATATTGTAAGAGGCTGGACGGTTGGACCAGTGAGGGTTGCTATCTCTCATTATTGTCTGTCATCATCAAAAAAATGAAATATAACTGAAAAAAATGTTCAGAGAAAGATGTATAGAAGGAAATTTGATAGAGGTCAATAAAATGAGAAGTGACATAGAGAGGGCAAGTAAAGATTCCCTCACCACTGTCACTGTTAATACAGGAATAAGTGGGCATTTGTTGAAGCAAAGAAAATCCAGATTCGGGACCAAAAAAAAAAAAAAAGAGAGAGAGAAAGAGAGAAAGTAGCTCTTATTCAGTGCGTTAACAAGCTGCAGATGTCCTGGCTACATAATCTTGTGGATGCTAAGTTTACACAGGCTCATAAACAGTTAACTAATGGAAGAAAAGTCTCAAAAGAAGATTTGTGTTGAGAGTCAGAATATCAAAAAACCCTGGACAATATTGAAAGATACCAAGTAAATATCACTATGTGCTTGTCAGGCTCTTCTGCTTTTTCTTTAGTATGTGCTAATGGCTGCGGTTAGAGAGAGGATACTGAATAGAAAGATCTTTGGTCTGACTTTGACTCTTCTCATGCTCTTTTCTGGGTGCAGGTATCTAGACACTTGCAGATCTGGGCACAAATGTTTTGACTAAAAGTTGTGTAGCAGGTCTGTAGTAGAGAAAGAAGTTAAACATTGAAGGGATTGAAATCTAAATCCTAAAACTACTCTGGAACATATTTTTCGTCTTAGTCCTAGTCCCTCCTACAAATGGAGCATGAGATCCTGTTAATTATACTGCATTTTTTTCTTGTAATTCTCTCTCATCTTTTTTCTTTCTTTTTCTACAGTGTCCTTGCAATCATTTCTCAGATTGCAGTGCCATTGCCACACTATGTCCAGTTAGAGTGGTGGTTAAGAACGCCCTTGGACAAGCAGGTACTGTGCATCCTATCCATCACAGCACACAACGACGCATCATGTGTAGACTACACAAAAGTCTCCCTCCAGCAAATGTTCAAAAAGAACTGATTAATATTAAGTGAAATTCAGTACAACTCAATAATTTATTATGAAACCTTGTGCCACTATGTAGGAGTGGTTTTAAAAAAGAATACTTAATTCCACTTGAAGTTTAAAATACACAATTTTCATGTGAAATATTTTCAATCCTCCTCAAGAAAATTCTCACAAATTTGTCTTTCCTATCTGCATCACGTTCTTATTGTCATGAGAAATAACCACAGCTTTTCCTCCTGCTTGGATTTATTTATTATTGCAAGTATTTTTAATTTTCCATTACAATTGACCCTAATATGATTAATATCAGAGCAGACTGCAGAAGTCCTAAGGGAGGGAGAGGGTGGGGGTGGTGAAAGGATGGCTGTAATGGAGCCATTCTCCTGTACTATGCTACAAAATAATAATAATTAAAAAAATGATGTGAATGGATAACTACTACCTGCCTGACGAACAGCCAAGTAATGAATAATATATGATGTACAGTTTACACCATAGGCTCACGGGGTGCTGTTTTTCAGGTCTGCTGGTGAGACAGGATGGAAACAGTCTATCAGTATAAGGAGGAAAGATCTCCATGTCTGAAGCATGCAAACGTTGTTTGGGGCTGGGGGGGGGCTGGGGAGGGGTGGCGTGGAAGGGGTGCAGACCTGTGCTAAGACTGATAGCT
>VXBL01008302.1:283242-333518 GCA_013400195.1 Aramus guarauna | reverse complement strand
TAAAAAAAAAAAAAAAAAAAAAAAAGAAAATCAAGATGTTTAGTAATCCAAAACTTTATACAGTGCAGTAATCTGAACATCTCAACCTAAAGTGTACAGATTAATTGGTCTGAGAGAACAGAAATGCAAGGTAGACACCTCGAGGCTTAAGCAACAGTTAGACATTAGAAGCGCAAGAAAAAAATCCCACCAAAAAATAGTGCTTTGTAAGTATGTTTTTGTTTTCTTCCACAGGATGCTGCAGTGGTGTTTGATCTTTTCAGTGCTGGCTTGGAATTTTCTCAACAGCCTGCAGGTGGTTCAAGAACCGTGGTCACTTGGGCACTGCAAGGAGGCAATGAGGGCAGAGGCAAAATATACTTCTAAATACCTGATCTTGAGGTAAAACATCTTACATCTCAACTTTCAACATAGGGATACTAAGAGATTTAAGTTTATGTGTTTATCTTCTATAATAGTTTCTTTTGTAACAGAGCTTCTGGAAATCAAAGGTAGATAGATGGTTGTCAGCATTCCTGCTTCAGTTCCAACATACTGCGTCATATATCATAGCTTCAAAACTATTATCAAGTGCATCGATAAAGTCAATTTGGTGACAATTTCTCAACTGATGGAAGATGGGTCTCACTTTGTGTCTGGGTACATGTGTGTGTGCTTCTCACACATTTTATAGAGGTGGTGGTGCTTTGGAAAGTTTGTTCATGAGGAAAACACTTTTGAAAATGCAGGTTCTGAAATAAAAGCGCATGATGCACATGTTGAAAAGATAACTAAAGAATAGAGGTACACAATCTTTGTTCATTTTCTGAACGGTTTGTTTGTCAAGCAGATATGTTCCACCAAAACTATTTGTTAATTTAAATTGAAATTGGCAGCTTCCTTTAGGATTAAATAAATAAATAAATAAAATATTTGTTTGAAACAGAAACTAGGGGAAAAAAAAACAAACAAACATTTATCTTTCCTTTTTAAGAGCAATATTTGTAGATTTCATAAAACACCAAAAGCACAAATGTTGACACAAATATATTCTGCTTAAAGACGATTCCCTTAAAAGTGCTTTCATTTTTGAATTTTTTAGATGAAAAACCCCAAACAAAAATATTTGTATCTCTGCTATAAAATTTTTAGAGATTATGTGACAGATAAAGGATATGTCATGGTCAAATTTTCTCACATGATGACCACTTCAAAGTATGAGTTTAAGAATAATTTTGTCTGTTTCAAGGTTTAGAAAAAAATGACATTGTCAATAACATCTTAAAGCAGTATAATAAAAGAATAAACTTATTTAAGCAGATCATAATTTATTAAAAGTTGCAAGTATATCATCATAATTTGGAAATCTTTCATTCACATAAACCATTGTTCATAGTCTTAGATCAATTATTGATTTCCATGCAGAGAGACAAAATAAAATGGGAATCTGAACAAGAGGATATGAGATACCTATTCAGTTTAGCCATTTTACTTTTACTTAATAGAAAACACTTTATGGTCAGTTGGATTCAAAATGCTTGAATAAAATCCAGGTAATGAAATTTTGTATATTTCTCTCTATTTATCAGAACATTTTAATCTACAAATCTCTATAACAATTATTCTGTTGGCTGACTATCCATTCATAAAATTCCTCAGTTTATTTAATTTTTTTTTTTGCCTGTGATGATGATAAATAAAAAACAAAAAAAGTAATCAATATGGTAGTTAAACATAGCAAATACTTTTCCCTTTCAGTATTGTTTTGCTCTCCGTATTTATTAGGTAGCTGACTGGATTTATTTCTCTCAATGGAAAATATTTCTCAGAGCAATTTTGAGTTAGAAAATACTTTCCAAAGATTACAGTATGCATTCTACAAACAGATAGAAGAAGTCTTAACAAAATGTATCTGGGCAGCAAAATGATCTGAGATGATGAAGGAAAATTACACTGTTGTCAAAACACTATTCAGTATTTGACAGCATTCATTTTAATGGTAGAATAGAACAGCCTGTTTGACCAAAAGCTACAGAAACTTTTTAGCTATTTGACACATTATTTTTGCCATAAGCCAGCTTTGAGTGAGCTGCCAATCATTTGTACCTTTTAAGAAAAAAGCAAATATCCCAGACAAAAGTGAAAGTCAATCCTTAAAGTCTTTCAAGTCAAACTCTTCAGAACACATTTAATTGGGGAACCTGGTAGAGAGTTTCTTTATATTCTGTATGCATAGGGGATGGAAGTACTAAAAAGGAATTTATTGCTGAATTTGAAAAAAGGAATTCTTGGCTTGCATATTCAGTAACCTAAGCACTTAGTAGGAGATTGACTCTATGAGGAGGTCTACTTTATTTGACCCATTAGGCCTTCTGTGTTCTGCTGTGGAAAAATAGGATTATTCAATTCATAAAATCAGATGGAACAGAGTATCCCTAGCACAGGTGCTGCATAACGGTACTGCAAACTTCTCTAGGAAGTCAGGCAGCTTCCTGTATGTCTTGATTTAGCAAAATTTAATGCTACTGTACCTCAGCTTGGTCAGTTACATCACAGTTAGGAAAATCATAAAGAAATGCAGAAAATACTCAGCAAGTTTCTCCCTTTATTCTTTTTTCCCCCACACATTTGTTATTCAGCACTAACTATTCATAGTACAGTAATGTTCACAAAATGATATAGCTATGTATGTGTGACTGTGTATGTAAATAAATTTCTATATTACAAAAAAGAAAACAAAAAGATATCCTGATAGTACTTTCAGAGGATAGGCAGCCAGCAGATGAGAGGAACATAAGGTAATAATTAGAAAATTAGGAGCAGCAGTGGTGATAAACAGTGGGCACAGCTGTCTAGCTACTGTCACGCTTTTTGTGAGCAGTATGACAAAGGTGTGTTTTAACAAATTAATATGAATCTTTTAAATAACTGGAAAGGAGTAAACGTCACTTGGAGAAACTACCACTTTTGAAGGACAGAAGAAGAAAGAGCAGATATTTATGTTGCCATCAATCAACACAGGCATAAATCAGGAATAAGTCCACTAGTTCAAAGATAAAGAAGTCTAGATAAAGTATTTCTTATTGAAATTGTTTTACCTTGAAAATAATGAAAAGCATGGTCTTTACCAGTCTGCTCACAGTCAGGACACTCAGGGAGGCATGCTGTTATGAATNGAAGTGGTTGAGTCACCATCCCTGGAGGTATTTAAAAGATGTGTAGATGTGGTGCTTAGGGAAATGTTTAAGTAGTTGGACTGGGCAGTGCTAGGTTAACAGTTGGACTTGATGATCTCAAAGGCCTGTTCCAATCAAAATGATTCTATAATTCTATGAATACATAAAGAACATATAAAGAAGGACATACAATAATCCTCCCAAAGACACTGGCAATAATTTTAGTAGGTTAACACAGTAACACATAAATAATATATTAGTAAAGGTAATCAACTCTTTTCTCATTTCCCACCCTCCCACCTCCTCTTTCTTTCTTCCTTTTTCTTTCAAAACAGACCAAACCAAACCAAACCAAACCCAAACAAACCCAACCCAACCCAACTAATACTATGAGCAAAGCACCAAGAGGTGTAACTTTATTGTTTTTCTGAAGAGCATCTTGATAGCTAGGTAGCTAACCTGTACATGTACCTCCAAAGTCTGTGCTCCTACACATCAGCACATCTGGCTTTTGAGGACAGCAGACTGTAGACATTTGGTCAGGCTCTCCATAGAAAACGTATGGTCTTCATGCACTGACCCTGTCAGGGCTGGATGGGAGGCAGATCTAGCTGAACTGCATAACCTGGGCATTTCTGAAACTACACTGTAATATTTGCTGGGAAATAGCAATGACTTTGGTCAAAGTCACAGAGTGTTGCATGGGGGAATAGAACTGGACACACACTGATAATATCTAAAATATGCCAAGTTGCAACAATTCAGGTAAATAAATATGTTCACAGAAATGAAGACAGAATTTCCATTCCATTGGACATTTTAATGCTTCAAATTTGGCTTTTAATTAAAATTGCAAGAAAATGTACACATTTTCCATTGAACAGTAATTCAGAAATACTGAAACCATTCATTTTGTATAATTTTGTGTCCCTTTGATAAGATGAACCATAAACAAATATATGACATTATAATAATGGAATATCGTATCATAAAAAACAAGATAAAGCATTTAACTGGCAAAATTGGAACAACTCATTTTAATCAAAGACAAAATTAAATACTAAAACTTTTCATTTCAATTTTTTTTTTTGTTTAAACCAGTGATGACACTGAAATCAACCCTAACCTATGGAGTATTTTTATTTCAGTTAAACTAGTTTTTCCATTAGAAAATTTTATCTGAAAACTTTATCTAAAAATTTTAGATTAATTTTACACATAAATTTATTAACTTTTGCATGTAAAAAAAATTTCACCCTTTGGAGAATTTTCAATCAGGAAGTTAATAAAATAAAATTTCTTAAATATGATATTTTATTGTATTCATATTTTCTGAAACTCTCAAAATTTATATATGTGCATTATTAGTGGCCGAGTTATTACATAGCTGCAAGGTTTCCATTAGCCCAAGTACTAAAAATTTTAAAATAAATTAATATGAGATCTATTATACTTTCTCACATATCATCAGTATCAGCTATTCCTTTACATATCTTGGTGTAACACTTCTTTATAGGCTTTGGCTCTAAAAGTAGAGGAGTTGAGGTTTGCCATTCTAACTAAAAGCATTTTTAATAGTGTTAAGTTAGTAACTTGTTTTTATTTAATTCTGATGCTTTGGGTTTTTTTCCCATCTCCTTTTTTAACTTGCAGAGAGAATACAAAACTATCATGATTTGAAGCTGGGAATTAAAGTGGTAGATTACTTTTGTAGATATGCCCTTTATCAGTTTGCAATCAGAGATTTTTTTTCTTTTTTTTATACAAAATATTTCAGAGTTCTCACAGCATGCTCAGCTTAGGAAGATTTAGCACTCTTAGAGACCACAAATTTTGTAAAGTGCTTCGTTTTATAAATGGGTGAAATGGCTTTCAATCAGTTTAATACAGCTCTATCTTTACAGTACTACTTATAGCATCAGAAATATTAAGTGTATATTACTGTCATGATGGAGATGTCTTTTTCAGAAATGTGTAAGGGAGGGTACAGTTTAATACTTTTAACAGAACATAGCTGGAATCATGAAAGTATGTGCTATCTTCAGTTATGAAATTGTGAAATGGTGCTAGTAAATTCAAATCCCAATCAAATGATTTGCGTCACCTTTCACCATTGGCAAAATGTAAGTGGAACTCTTGAAGGAACAAGGAGGAGACAATGAAATCTTACACAGATGGAAATCACTTATACGTTCATGATGTGTGCTGATGCTCACTGCAAACCACAAAAAATGCTGCAAAATGCTAGAATGCCTGACAGGTGTTGTTGTGGGAATTTTTACTTATCTCACAACAAAAGACTGTGACTTTGTTTGAAGTATCTTTTTCTTCTCTTCTCTTCTCTTCTCTTCTCTTCTCTTCTCTTCTCTTCTCTTCTCTTCTCTTTCCCCTTTTGTACTGTCCTTGTCATTATCATTCTATGCGAATTGTAATATTTCATGAATTTTACAAGAATCAATCTCTAGGGCAGCAACAGCAATGGACACAAAATTAGATCCCCTGGAATGATAATTGCACAATTGTGGTTGAAGAGTAGTTAGGTTGATAGTGTTGTTCAGAGTTGTATTTGATACAGACATGAGGCAGTGGTAATTTATTTCATATGTGAATCTAAAAATATTTGAAAATGGACATGCAACATAACAGATGAGATCTGAGTGGGATGTTGTAAGCAAAGGTGGACTTGGACAAGAGACAATTTTTTGAGAACAAATGCAATAAATTCTCTGTGATTGTTTCTATACCTAGAAATTTCTTCCCTCCTCAAGCAGAAATTAGGGAAGGGAAGAACATTCATATGAAATTTCCAAAATTAATTGAGAGCAAATCTTGACCTACTGTATACAAAAATGAGGGAATGCTTGATACAGACTAATAATGATTGTAGAGGTTAGGTCTACACTTACTAATAGGGCCCACCAACCTGCTACAAGCTTGTGACTTACCATGAAAAAATGATGAAAGCAAACTTACAATGGAGCACTATTAGCAGGAGTGATGGGGTAAGCAGGGAACTCTGTGGATATGTCCATCTGGTCTGAAAGAGGAAATTCAATTGTGTCCTAGCTTCACAGGGCTGAAAGATTCCTAGCAGAAAGGACAAGAAGGCTGGAATTGTTGCTGTCAGTAGTTAAAGGGCTGTAAGAAGGCACTGAATATCAGTACGAAGGGTATCATCCCAAATACTGAAACTCCATTAGTTGTGCTAGAATCTGGGGCAAATTCACATGCTTAGACACACTCAAATTAGATTAGAGATTTATGTCTCCTAATCTGACTTCTGTAAATTGATCATGTGTCTTGCTTCTCCTTCTCTGCAAATGCGAAACAGTACATGCCTCGTCATACTTATGAATCTACTCACTTTTAAGCAGATGGTTTGCTGAATAAGACTGGACTCTGTAGAAGTTCAAAGCTCAGCACAAATATTTTTTTCTACTGAAAGAAGGCCTAAGTTACTAGCTGGATGTCATATAAGATGCAACATTACATTTTTAAAACTACTTCTTCTCTCATGCAGTCAAATTTATATTTATCAATGCATACACATAATGAATGTGGTTTTTTCTTTGTCAGTTTTTGAAGAAGTGCCATTATTCCCTGCTGTCTACGTCAGGCTCACTGTGCCTTTGACAGTGACAGCACTTGACACTGTACATTAGTTTCATTATTGGCATAATGCTGAAGTAGTTTCTGTACAGGAGACTGCCAGGATAGTTTGTTTTTTTAACTTTCTGTGTTCTATTTTTCATATATATCTATGAGAAAAAGCTAAAGGAAGCAGATGATATAGCCATTAAAGCTAAGAAAATAAACTCCTTTCGTTAAGTTATGACACATCAAACCCACAGCAAGTGCAGGGATTAAAACCCCAAGTGAGTGTATAAGACATAATACGTACTAAGGCAAAAACCAACATTCCCAAAGTAAAGCATTATCTTAAAGCAACAATACCAATTAAGCAGCAACTGAGCTCCTTTTGATGTGAGGTGAATACCATAATAGACATTGTGGGCTTGATCCCTTGAAGTCCTGAGCAGCTCCATCTCCTGTTGATTGGTGCTCAACACCATACAGAATCTGGCACTTGGGGAAGATTTTCAAAGACATGAATACCAGCTTGGTGCCTAACAGCTACTGACTTCTAAAGTATGGGATTTGGGCTTCTGACTGACATCTGTGCCTTTGAAAACCTCCCTTCTGAGGTTAGCCAACACTAAACAGCACTAGTATATCTACAAAAGAAATTAAATCCTTTCCACTTCCCATTAATTCTTAAACTCCATTTCTGTTAAGAAGGGTCCCTGCTGTAACCTACAGGAATACATACTTTTTGGCAGTCAGCTTATGTAAAATGCTTATTTTTCCTCTTGTTTACCATGCCATCTGGCATTATGTTTAAGATGGAAGTGAATTTAAAACCAACCTATTATTAAAAATGATCACATCTTTGACCTTGAAATGCTCCATAGCTCCATGATCCCATTACTTGAAATTTTTTGCTGAATATCCAGCATTTTAGAAACCTGAAGGAGGAATATCTGTTAAAATTGAGTTTATAAATTAATTATTTTCATTTTAGCAGAATGTGTCCTTTAATTAAAATGTAAAATTAAAAATATAAATAAATAATGATTAATAAGTAATTATTAAATTTAGATTTTTTTATCAGTTCATAGCAAGCTTTTCTTTTTTTTTTTAAGCGAAAATTTATCTTCTTTACCACTAGAGCTACATATGCTTCAATTAAATTGTAATGTCTTTATAGTTTAATCACTGCAAAAAAATAAAATTCAGATCTAGGTAGCAGAGAAGAGGAAATACACACAAATGCTTTTTAATCCAAGTAGACAGAACTGGTAGCTTTTTGTCTTGTTTTTATTAAGATAAAATGACTGTGTCCAAGATACTTGATGAAAACCATTTATTGTGAAAGCCTACATAAAGCTCTTTTTCCTTGAAAACAGGTGAATCAAACAACAGGAGCTATGATCTACTAGCCAGTATTCAATTTGCAAAAGTTTTCTTTCTCTAAGCTTTTCCTCAAGGCTATGTTATAGCTTTCATTTTTCCTGCTTTTTTTTTTCTTTCTCATAAACACATCTATGCTTTCTTCAGAAATAAAGTCTGGGGAAAAAGAAGGATGCTATTTTCTGGCACATGCCTCTATCTTGGGGTTTAAAGTTTCCCAATAATAGAGATTGAGGCTATTATTTTTTCAGCTGCAGCAACCATATACGGGATTTGAATTAGTGGACATATTTTTCCTGAATGAAGGGTGGACATTGGATCCCTCCGTTTACACAGACTTAAGTCAGCCATGTGATGTGGATAAAGAAGGCCACTTAATTATCTATAGCACAGACAATTTGTAGGCCAAGTGGAATACATTTCTCTACAAAATTGTTGTGAAAGCCAAGTCTAATCCTTAGAAAGAGGTCTGTTCTAATCTAGTCTTTGTGAAATCAAACCTAATACAGGCCTAGTGTAAATCCAGCATCACGAGATGGAGATGATGGCGGGGATTAATGCTGTGCAAATAACTGATTCTTCAGTTTGGTGGGGGGAAAACACCACCGACACTCTATTGGGTCAGTTCCAGATGAAATATTTCATGTATTTCTCCTGATAGATTCAATTATCCTATAGAACATAATTAAACCAGCAAAGAAGCCATCAGCATAAGGACAATGTTCCATGTGCTTTGAAGGAACAGAAGTGTTCGCTTCTTCCAATGATAGTTTTGTGGTTAGGCTAAAGGAGAATTAAAAAGTCATAAGGAAATACAAAAATAATCTTACAGTCAGAACTTTGCCTGAAAAAAAATGGACATTTTAACTTGAAAACAACTACTATTAAATCTGCATTGCCAATTTGTTATTGTGTTCTGAAAATTCATGTTGGAGAAAAAGTTAGGAATTTTTTTCCTCCTAAATGTTATTCAGAGTCTGATATTCTCAGTAAATTTCTGCAAAAGGAACATTTTGCACACAAACAGACCTTCTGGTCCATACTGACTCACAAAAGATGAGTGCTTTGTCATGGAACAAATTACAGTAATTTGTAACTTAACAAAACACTTTACAGTAATTAGTAAGAGGAAATCCCTAGAAACCTATGAAAGAACAGAGTTTATTGGATGAATGACTTTAGTAACTAATTCAGGGATCCGTTTATTGACAGGCAGACAATTTTTTATAATGCATTATTAATAATAATAGTAAAAGCTGAGATGTGTTGAATTTTATTGCTAATGATTTTTCCTATAAGTTAGTTTTTATGTTATGCAACTTATTGCTAGTTCCTCACAGGACCATCAATTTTTAATTAGCATGTGATTATAATTTAGTGTACATTATGATAGGATTTATAGCATTTAAGCAGAAGGGGGAGAAAATGAGTAGGCCATGACTATTTACTGAAGTTATTTGTTTGTTTACAACATTTGCTGAATTTATAAAGTAATGAAGACTAAGAGGATGTATAGAAATCACATTGGCTGGATGTAGTTGCAATTTTAGCAGCCTCAAGGAAGTATACATGTAGAAGAAAATATTTCAAACACATGGGAATATCTTCCTCGTTACTTTCATAACTGCAAGTTTTGCCTTTCGGACACATTTTTTATAAAAGTCCCATTTATAATTAGATTAAGGATTAATAGCCATTATAAACATGTTATCGATATGAGCTGCATTTGTTATTAAGGGCTGTGAAAAATCTCAGGGGGAGATACTGTAGATAGCCATGACTATGAGCATTGTATTGACTTATTTATCGCTACAACATTCAGTTAAAGACATATTAAAAGAGTTATCTGTCCTATTAACCCTTTAATACTTGTAGTTATGTTTGTCAATCCTTAATACAAAGTCTAACTAGCTTTAGGAGGGCAGATGTATCTGTGTGTTAGCTGGTGGGAGGTGGGAGGGTTGAGGAACATGGAAACAGACATATTTTGACAGATGCTATTATTAATGTGCAATAAAATAAAATAAAATAAAATAAAATAAAATAAAATAAAATAAAACAACCAAACCAAAACAAAAAACCACACACAACCAAAAACTTTTAGCATAATGGTATTATTTAGGGAAAGGACTGAACCTCCCACTTACATTTTACATGGGGTTTTTTTGTGTTTTTTTTTTTTTTTTTTTCAAAGATAAAAATCAGACATACATTTTAATTGAACTAATATTTAATGTAACATTATCTACATCTTCTTACAGGCAAAACGGAAAATGACACTAGTGTTACTGTAGAAATCACATGGGGGCATTCAATTCATCTGTTAGGTACCATTTCTTGTTTTCAGTAAACTTGGAAAAAGCTCCCAATCTGGAAAAAGCCCTAAATATTACTGACTGGGTGTTTTAGTTTCCTAAATGAATAAATGCTGAAGATGATAAACTTTTTCCAGTTCAAGTCAAATTCAGACAATAGTTGCAGCCTTTCAAAAATTAGATAAAGCAGAGCATAAATATTTCAGATTTAGACCTATCTACAATTTTCATTCCTGAAGATTGTTTTGAGATGAATGATAGTAACATTAGTTAAAAGAATTTAATGGTTAAAAAGACAACAGCATGCCTGATCATTTTAACTGGAAACACTTTGCTTCACCTGCACTGAAAATTCTGTTATTTACACAACTCTACTCATAAACATGTTACACACCACTCTTAATTAATTGCTGTTCCACTCACCAAAACATAGTGCCTATTAGTGCCTATTAGTGCCAAAGCCTTCTGCTTTTGGTTTCTTGAGTAAAAGATATTCTTTTGTGGCATGAGTTTTTCATCAAAATATAAGTGACAGTCTCATGGGTCAAGAGAAATGTGAATTTTTTGCCTTTATTTTTGCATCTGCTATTGAGGAAATATGATTAAGGAACATTGGCTTAGTTTGACATGTTATTAATATAATGCTTGGGCAATAATACCATGGAGATGGAGCCATAGTAACATTTCAGGTAGCTCAGTGATTTCATGATTACAACTCATTATCATTCTCTCAGTGTTCAGTAATTTAATCTTTCTGGATGAACCTTCTAAACTTGATTTTTTAAAATTTATTTTGAACTTAAGTTTTTTTGAATGAAGATAAATATGAAAAATACGTGTTTTGCTTATTAATGAAGACCAGCATTGGTGTGACTGAGAATACAGAAGTAAAACAGATTTAGCCTTTAGTGATCCAAAGTGACTTAAGCATCAGTATTCTTGCCTAAAAATTTTAGCCTCTTAATGGGAGTCCATTTTCAAAAGTTGAGTACCTTTTTAACAGTGATAGGAAGATGTTCACAAGAATCACATCTAGGAAGCTCACATATTTGCTTTAGTAACTCTCTTGATACTGAACATACATACTTTTAAAAGTTCATATGGGATGAAGCAGGACCCTTGAGAAACCTGTAGCATTTACAAAAGAATATATGTTTCTATACATAGAATCTCCTGCCTTAAGAATATTCAAAACTGAATGCTTAACTCTCTGTGCATGTTGAACCTGCCTGAGTTAGACTATTACATTGCATTTCTTTGACTGTAAATTATTTTAAATAAATGAATATGTTTAAGTGTTGCCCTCAATGTAGATGTTTTCCAGATATTTTCTCTAGTTTAAATGGGATTGATAGTGACAAACTCTCAGTACTGCTTCTGGGTTAACATCATGGAGGTATAATGACCTTTGGGCTCAGATATAGCTACTTCTGGATATTATGTCTTCTCATTAATTAAAAAAGTAACAAAAAATATGAAATGCTTTGATAAAATTTGAAATGCTTTTATTTTTCTTTTCCCTGTTACCCCAGCAAAATGTACAACTCCTGATTTTTTTGTTTGTTTATTTTGTGTAGCATTTGCAAACCCAAGTTCCAGCACGCAATAATTATATCATATTTAGCAACACAAGAAGACCCGAGAAGCTTAATGAAGTGTAGTTGCTGGCAACAGCACAGAGGTTCTTCACCAGACCATGCTTCTTCTGAGAACATTTCAAGACTGTTACCCCATCTCCAAAATTAAATTTTTCACTATGACCATATATACTTTTCAAAGACAAATCTTGAAGTTGTCATAAGCACATTCAAATCATTATAATAAGATCAGTCCCACCTTCACTTTCCAGTCTTTATCCTGGGACTAGGGAGGCATCAACAGACCTATTGGCTTACCAATGCTTTTCAGGATGCAGGAGCAGATGGGCTTTGTGATACTTGGAGTGGGTATTGTCAAGAATTGACAGATTAGTGTGAGGCTGTCCAAACTCCATTCTTTCACCTTGAGCTGGACTATGTTGTTGCTCTTCAGTTGTTGCGAAGTCCTCTTAAAAAGTACCATAACATTAGACATGCTAAAATAATAATTTGATTATGAAGGCAGTAGACTGTCTTGTTAGAGAGGTGTTGTATACATGTCATGATGATAAGGGTCTCTAAAGCTATCTGAACTTTACTTACATTAATATTACTTAAAGAAGACACTACTAGTGTTTAACTCATTTAAATGTGAGAGAGTAGTATCACACTAAATACCTTGTGCTATTCCAGCCTGGCATCTCATTATGGCTCCAAAAAGGCATGGGTTTCTTGTAAATCCAGTGTCCTATTGGCCAGTCCTGTGTGGATGTCTCTGATATCTTAGGGTATTTCTACAATTCACTGCTAAGTAAGATAGCCTAAACGTGGGGAACATAAGTCCAACCTCATGTCTTGTCATGTCCTGCTGTGCATTATATCACAAGGCTAGAAACCCTTGCTCTTTCTTCTGAACTTTTTAATGGCCAGCTCACATTTCATATTCAACATGATGTGAGCAGCTTGAGTCAGAAGAGATGGAAAGTGCCTCACTACCTGGTAAACTACCTGGTAAATGTTTGTTCTTGACACAGATGTAATTTCCTATCCTCCCAGGCAGAGTAAGGGATTGAATTTCTCACATCTTTTTTTTTTTGTCAACTTCTGAATATGCTGAATATTGAGTTAAGGAGAAAAAAAAAAAGAACAGACATTATGTCCTCCACTTATTTTTCTGAATCAATACAGAGAGACCCAACTGGTAGTCCAATTGGCACCCAAACTCTGCTTTGCTGTCTCTACACCTTTTTGTGGCTGTTGCCTCACATCTCCTATTGACTGCTCAGCTGAATTTTAGGAAATTGCTAAAAAGATTGCTTTCTCTCATTGGTTGTTCAAGGCACTCTAATGTAAAAGACTGTAACACATGTAGCATGTAAATATGTGGGTGTTGCAGAAATTCCAAGGCAGTGGTTTCAGTTAAGGAATGAAATATCAAGGACCTCAAGAGCTGCACTTCCAATAGCATTTTTTTTAGTGCTCTAGAACAAGATCTTCATAAAAGTGTTTGGTAAGACACTAAAAGGGCCTTTAGACATTAAAAAGTCATGACAGCAAGAAGAATTCATAAGTAATTTATCAGTCATGGGTCATCTGGAAATGGTAAGTCAGGTTCTGAATAGGACAGCTGTAAGTATATCTCTTATGGTGTATAAAAAAGATCTGTGATTCAGTGGAAGTAGAAAACAATCTCAGAAGCTTTGTACAGAACACTTTAGGAGATGCAATGGGCACACTCAAAAAGTGATATCTTTCCAATGAGAAGAACCTTTTTAAATAGGAGCTTTTAAGACTAGCTGTTGTATAAGAATATTGAAATAATCACAGAATTCACAGCAGGCATCATATAGTAATACTAAAATATAGCTAACTCCTCTCCCACATTTATTTATAATTACAGGGAAAAAAAGAGAAAATTCTAAAAGGGAGTGTTAGGAGAAGTAGAAAGGATTATCAGGCTAAACAGAATGTCTTATTCACTTAAGCTTTGTAGATACTTTTGTCACTTCTTCCCTTTAATTTCTAAAATATATTAAAACATTGATAAGAGAGTACAGAGACTCAAAGAACAAAGAATGTTGACTCAGAATAAATATACAGAAGATTAGACACAATGATCAGGTTAACATGAAGGAAAGAACAAGTACAGTGACAGTTAATTTTAGAAGTTGTAAAAACAAATTAGCTGCCTTAATATGGCAGCCTTACCTAATGAAACATAAAATGTGGATATTATAACTAAGATGTGAAGGGAAAAGAAACCCACCAAACCTAAAATGCATAAAATAAAAGTGTAAAACATATGCTTTCCTTCTTTCTTTTCCTTCCTTCCTTCTTTCTCTCTTTCTCTCTTTCTCTCTCTCTTTCTCTCTTTCTCTCTCTCTCTCTTTCTCTCTTTCTCTCTCTCTCTCTTTCTCTCTTTCTCTCTCTCTCTCTTTCTCTCTTTCTCTCTCTCTCTCTTTCTCTCTTTCTCTCTCTCTCTCTTTCTCTCTTTCTCTCTCTCTCTCTTTCTCTCTTTCTCTCTCTCTCTCTTTCTCTCTTTCTCTCTCTCTCTCTTTCTCTCTTTCTCTCTCTCTCTCTTTCTCTCTTTCTCTCTCTCTCTCTTTCTCTCTTTCTCTCTCTCTCTCTTTCTCTCTTTCTCTCTCTCTCTCTTTCTCTCTTTCTCTCTCTCTCTCTTTCTCTCTTTCTCTCTCTCTCTCTTTCTCTCTTTCTCTCTCTCTCTCTTTCTCTCTTTCTCTCTCTCTCTCTTTCTCTCTTTCTCTCTCTCTCTCTTTCTCTCTTTCTCTCTCTCTCTCTTTCTCTCTTTCTCTCTCTCTCTCTTTCTCTCTTTCTCTCTCTCTCTCTTTCTCTCTTTCTCTCTCTCTCTCTTTCTCTCTTTCTCTCTCTCTCTCTTTCTCTCTTTCTCTCTCTCTCTCTTTCTCTCTTTCTCTCTCTCTCTCTTTCTCTCTTTCTCTCTCTCTCTCTTTCTCTCTTTCTCTCTCTCTCTCTTTCTCTCTTTCTCTCTCTCTCTCTTTCTCTCTTTCTCTCTCTCTCTCTTTCTCTCTTTCTCTCTCTCTCTCTTTCTCTCTCTCTTTTCTCCTTTCCTTTCCTTTCCTTTCTTTTCCTTTCTTTTCCTTTCTATTTTAATTCTAAGGAATTCAAAAGAGGAGCTGATAGGTAGTCTTCCTCATGTATTTCTCAGTCAGAGTTACTTTGTATTTAAGAAAAGAATAAATAAAATATGAAAAGATGTACTTTGGAAAAGACTAAGATCAATCTGTCATTAGTTATTGAGTAAATATGATCCTATTTTAAAAGATGCTGAGCATTCCTAACTTCTGCTGTAATATAACAATTGTCATAATAATATTAGAGAACAGAATGGCAATTACATTAGAATGGCTTTCCTGGAAGAGACCTAGATTTCAACCAATTTTTGTCCATAAAATATTCTGGAAGAGGTAGTAAGGGAGCATAACAAGAGAACACTGAAGTGAAAAAGACATGGAATAATTCGCTTTCCATATACATTTCTAGTAGTTAATTCTCTACTAATCTGAAGGCATTTTGTCCATAACCCATGGTTAGACAGGAAAAAGCTCTGTAATATGATAGTCAGTATTATGTCCCCATTTGACAAGGACTTCAAATGTATATTGACTCATAACATAACCAATATTTTCAGCTAGTCTAGGCATTAATACTTATGTAGTAAACAAAAGACTTTCAAATATAGAATTCAATACAATTTAAAATTTTACAGAATCATATTCCTCTGTATGGATGAAATATCGAGTAGAGCTGGGAAATATAACCTGCAACTTCTGATGAATAATATACATAAGATTTAAGGCTGTGTGTTTTCAGGTGGACTAATAGAGATAGAACCATGAGACCAGGTGTAAGATCACTGATTCAAGTAATAATTTAGGTGGGAGAGGGTCCCTGGAAGTCAACTAGTCCAAAATGCTGCTTGAAGCAGGTCAAGTTGCCCAGGGCCTTGTTCAGTCAAGTTATGAGTATCTTCAAAGATAGACTCCACAACCTTAGTGAGCAACCTGTTCCTGTGTTTGATCACCCTCTGGGTGATGCTTTTATCTAATCAGATTTTTCTGGTTATGGAGGTATCGGCAGACGTACGCTGACTGACTGTCTACAGCAGCCACCCTTAGATGACCCACTGCAAGATCAGAGTGTTTAGGAGAAAGCAATGAATAGGAAAGGAAGTAGTCAAATGCATCCATTAAAAGATGCTGAAATATTTCTTAGTTGACTTCTTTAACTCATGTTTAGTTTGTGTTAATGAATCAAAGTAAAATCACTTTCAAATGTTCTGCTAGAAAATGAATTAGATTTTCATTATTCCATTCAACTTAATCTATAGGAATATTATATAATGAGTGCTTTTTTAAAAAAAGCCTTACTCAATAGTTTCCTGAGACACCCACAGTGAAGTTCATAGTACACACACAGAACATTCAAATTTACTACTGCCATTCTTAGACAAGGGTACATCACCAACGAAGACTTGCACACAGCTGCCATTTCCAGCTTCATTTCCACCAGAAACCTCCCTGGTGAAAATGGAACAGACCATAACTGGGACAATTTGGGCTAGGGATGGCATGGTAGTAAATGAAATTAAAGCAGATGAACAGAGCAATTCAGAGCATGCACTTACCTCATTTGAGCATTCAGAAAGGAAATCAAGAGAAGCTAGGGGGCATTTAGTGAAGCTGAGAGGTAAAAAATTATTTTAATTTGATTTATACTATGTACTGATCATGTGAAATTTAATACCTTCAGATACTTCAGATTAAAGATAGGATTAAAAAAATGCTTACAAAGATAACATGATCATTCACTTTATATTACAAAGGATTTCTTTTTTTCTATGATCAGAGACTGTTTTCTATCCTTTAAGGCATACTACAGTCTAAATTTCCTGGTGTTAAGAGGAATTTCTTACACTCTCAGGTCAGGTCATTTGTGATTGCTCAGAAAATTGGATTAATTTTTTTTGTACTTTCCTTTTTTCTTTTCTTGACTGTTATCTGAGAGAGGAGACCAGACTAGATGTGCTAGTTTTCTCATCTAGTGTGGTTAGCCCCACATTTCTGACAAAAGACAATAATACAGCTTCTGCCCAAGGTTAACTGTATCTGAGGTTACAAAATAGAAGAGTTTAATAGTTTTAAAAAATAATCCCTTAGGAACCCTTAACCACATTGTTGAAGAGCCATGCAAGTCAACACAGTTTTTAGTTTTGACTCATGAACAGATGAAATCACAGTAACAGCAGGGAAGTGAAAAGGAAACTGCAATAGGAAAAATATGTGTAGTGTGTGGGTTTTTTTAACTAATGCTACTGAATATTTATTTTTGCTATGCTTTAAACGAAAACTTGGTTGACAAAGTGGACCAGAGAACATTCGTGATTATTAATAAAAGTGCTTGACAGTATTAAGAAGTGCTTAATACTGTTGAGCTGGAATTTGCCTTCTCTCCATTTCCTTGCCTGTGACTTCCATTACATTTTGTTTTCCAATGTAGTAAAAATTTGGCTTTCCTAAGACTGGGATTTGCATTCATCTTCATTGCAAAGAAGGACTATGCCATTCTAGGTCAATCTTCACACATACATGCTTGTTTAAATTAAAATTGCACATTATTTTAACCATGGGCCTGATTTTGATACCATTTACTTTACAGCAATGCAGTAATGCCTAAACGTAAAAAGAGATACTGGAGATCGTACTGATTGTAATAAGATGACAATCAGGCATAAGAAATATGTATTCACTGTATGCAAACTCTGAAACCAGTTTCATTACATCATATTTGGTCTGAAAAAAATGGCAGCCAAGAGACTAAGGCAGAGGGCACTTTGTGACCCAGTCATGAATACAAAACACTTGTACAACATCCTTCACAGAAAGTCATAGGATGATTTATGGCTCCAACTAAATTAAGAACAACATCAATCAAAGAACTTTTCATTTTTAATTTTTAAACTGCAACACAGTCAGTTTCTGATTATGAAGGGGAAGTCAATCCCCTACATTTGATGCATAAAGGCAAAAAGCTCAATTTCAAATGATACCTAAGACCATCAGTCATCACACCTCCATGCAAAGTACCTACTTTGGAGCCAAGTTGCAAAGGACATAGTTCTGAGGACATCACACTTTAATAAAATGGATTATTACGATCTCTATGAAATCAGGTTGTCCTATGTACTGTCTTTGTTGCTTCTTTCTACATATTTTTCTGATGCCACTTTCCAGTAGAATTACTGTAAATGGGAGATGTGATTTCTAGTTTAACTATGTTGCAGGAAATTATATAAAAGTCTTTGCTTCATTAGGTAAGGCAAAATACAAAAACCTCAGTGGAGATCAGCTCCCTGAGTTACAAGGCCTACACCAGCAAAAAGGACAGGTACATTTGAGCCCACTGAATTGCAAATGCGCATCACTTGCATTTTCAACTTTGGAAAAATAATTACAGAAGAGTTTAATGACTCAGCTACTTGTTCTTGTTCTTGTTCTTCTTCTTGTTCTTCTTCTTGTTCTTCTTCTTGTTCTTCTTCTTGTTCTTCTTCTTGCTCTTCTTCTTGTTCTTGTTCTTCTTCTTGTTCTTGTTCTTCTTCTTCTTGTTCTTCTTCTTCTTCTTCTTCTTCTTCTTCTTCTTCTTCTTCTTCTTCATATTATTATTATTTTTATTGTTACTGTTAATTATTTTACAGTAGAAACCACAGGAAAAGCAAGAGTCTTTGTAGAGGTTGCACGTGCCCAGGCGTTGGCAGTGGAGTGGGGCTGCAGAGTGGCCTCTATGAGGAGAGGCCATGGCTGCCCCGTGCCAAACACAGCCAGTTCCAGCCGGCTCCAGCTGACCCATTGTAGGACACAGCTGAGCCCCTCAGCCAAGATGGTGGCCTCTCTGGGAAAACATATATAAGAAAGGGTAAAAACATTGCACAGTAGCTGTGAGAGAAAGGAATGAGAAAGAATGTGAAAGAAGGTGAGAGAAGAAGGAGGAGAGGAGGTGCTCTGGGTGCCGGAGCAGACATTCCCCTGCAGCCCATGGAGG
The DNA here is from genome assembly GCA_013400195.1 of Aramus guarauna. NCBI lineage: Eukaryota > Metazoa > Chordata > Aves > Gruiformes > Aramidae > Aramus > Aramus guarauna. The sequence continues at coordinate 314,429 of VXBL01008302.1, read as the reverse complement.
AGAGGTTGGTGGAGCAGGATGTTCCCCTGCAGCCCATGGAAGACCACAGTGGAGCAGCTATCCACACTGCAGCCCATGAAGACCCTACACCACAGCAAGTGGACATGCCCTGATGGAAGCTGCAGCCCTTGGAAAGCCCTCTCAGGAGCAGGCACCTGGCAGGAGCTGTGGCCTGTGGGGGACTCACACTGGAGCAGTCTGTTCCTGAAGGAATGTACCTGGCGGAGAGGAACAATACTGGAGCAGTTCATGAAGGGCTGCAGCCCATGGGAAGGACCCATGCTGGAGCAGGGAAAAAGGGTGAGAAGGAAGGAGGAACTACTATAGATTGACCACAACACTCATTTCCCACCCCCACCCCATCACTCTGCTTGGGTGGAGGAAGGAAGTAGAGGAGTTATGAATGAAGGAGTAAAGTTAAGCTAGGTATGAAGCAGGGCAGGGGGTGAGGGGTTTAGTGTTGGTTATGTTTCTCGCTATCTTACTCTATTTTTAATTGGTAATAAATTAAATTAATCTCCCTCAAGTTCAGTCTGTTTTGCCCTTGATGGTAGTTGGCAAGCAATCTCCCTATCTTTATTTTGACCCATAAGCTTTTTGATCTTGTTTTTCCCTCCACCCTGTTGTGAGAGAGCAGCTAGGTGGGCACCTGGCAGTCAGCCAAAGTCACTGCAGTCTTAAAACACCTCTAGCAGTACATTTATGCAATGGAAAAAAAGTTAGTATTTCTTTTGCAGTTCATATATTAAGGTTTTTAAATTATTCTTAAACAAGACTGTCATTAAATGAATTCCCAACCAATGTTTATGTTTTCAGCTTCATCAAAATCCATGGACCTGCATCCATTCCCATCAGTACAAAATTTGACTCCTGTATTTGACATTCTCTTTCCTCATGTGTACTTAATAACAAACTTAGAGCTGTTACATCTTTCAAACAGGGTAAGGACTTCAAAAACAAATCTAGAAACCTACAACATAATCAGCTTCTTTTTGGGGGGAAAAAAAAAAAAAGGCTTCTTCACACAATTTAAATCTTACAAGACTACTTATAATTTATATCACTTTTCTAAATGGTGTTTTATATTTCATAAATTTTTAAGCACAAACTGTCCGTCTTGGTTTGAAGTAGAAATTACGTACGTTTATATTCCATATGTATAAATCACGTACAATTGGTCATTTTTAGCCTTCACTACAAATTGATCTGACACTGGAAGATATGACAGACACACACAATAGCAACACTAGTATAGACTGATTTCTATTTAACTGAATACTGCAATTTTAAAATAGCATAAAGGTGTTACTGATTACAGTTCTGTATGCACATGTGACATTATACATAGATTTTCAGAACCTAGAGAAAGGTAAGGTTTTTTTTTTAAAATAACAATAATAGCTGATACACAGATTTGGAATGCATTTTCCAAGTAATAAAAAGTTTAAGTTCAGGAGAAGATAAAATTGTTGTTTAAACTTTTTAGCAGCGTTCGTTGCTTCCAAGTCTTTTGTGTTGTGTAGTCACATATATAGGATCATACTGTTTAAAAAAGGCCTCAGCATTTATAATGTATACCTTCATAAATTATGTTGTGGTATGGAAGGGAGGAGAGACAGAGGAAGAGAAACCAGATAAACCAGCAGTTCTCCACATGTCCTTTGAACAAACTATCACATTGCATGGCACAATCACATTGCATATCAGTAATGCAACTACAAACCATGCAATAAGTGAAAGTCGCATGTTTGATTAAGTAGCTTTTAGACTGGGGCTCTTCTTTTCCCTAGATAACAATTAATATTGCTCTTACTAAATCGATAAACTTTTAATGTCATCTAGTCAGCATTTAAGAGACCTTACAATGAGCAGGAACACAATCATTTCTCCAATGTCCTTCAGGCATGCAGACGCATACATGGGCATCAGAAGAAAACCAGCTTCAGAATGACGCTGTGTAATGATTAGCACATCTTTAAAAAGAGGTATGCACTTTATTATTAAATGATTCCTGAACTGGGTTATTCAGTTCAAAATTGGTCTTAAAGGCTTTAGAAATAGCATTCAGTCAAACAGCACTTTGATAAATTAGCAGGCAGGTGCTCTGGGTGTCCTTGCCCAGAAAGAACAGGAAAGAAAGGAAGATCTCCAAAAGTTGCTTTGCAAAATGTAATGTAGGCATTATTTTCTATTCTTCCTTTACTGAACCTTTATTACTCTGTAAACAACTGTATCTGAACAAAATACTGAAATATGATTGTGCCACATTTCACCTTGACAACTGATTAAAACATACTGTGGCAATGCATAGTATTTTAATATACTAATTGAATGTATTTTTCTAACTTACGATGATAAGGAACATTTACTATCTTCTTAAATGTCTGAATGTTCCCATTAGGCCATGTAGCTTTTAATTATTATACTGAAATTGAATTGTCTCAGCCAATCACAGAACACAGATAATGCATGGAGACCTAGGAATACAATATAATTTTTTTGCTCATTTATGCAAATCCCTGTCTGCTGATTAGCTAATGGGACCTAATTTACATTCTCTCTGTACATTTATTTCTCAAGAATTACAGAGTAAATTTGCGGATTTCTATTTCATCTGCTGTTGCCCATTTGCTCTTGCAGGCTCCTCAGATATATTTTCATACAATACCTGAACAACATGTAAGGCTACATTAGGGTGCAATTTAATACCAATAAAATAGGAAAAGGCTATCAAATGAAAAAAAAAAAAAAGAAAAAAAAAGAAAGAAACACTCAATGATTTGAAAAACTGCTAGAAGGCTTTTCTTGATAAAACAAGTATTAGGTTCTTTTAGAACTTGTTTTCTTTGCTTTTCCTTCCCATGTGGTTTAGGTAAGAAACTCCCTATCTTACAAATCTTTTCATTAGCAAAAGATCAATATTTTGGTTAAAAAAAAGTTAACTAATAAATGAAAATCAGGTCAAATAATGTATTTTGCAAGTACGGTTTTTCTTTCAGGCATGTCTCTTTTTATCAAAATTATTTTTCACTCATTTATAATTGATAAGCAAGGTCTTTTTTTCATTTTAATAATGCCATTCCTAGAAATGTTGAAAATTGATAATTCCTATGGTAGTATATCTGATAAGTATTTTAAATAGAGTTCTGGAAATGTAATGCCCTGTAATGAAAATAAAACCTATATGAATCTAATATTTTTGAGTCCTTAAGTACCTGCTATGTATTTTGTTATCAGTGAAAGTCCTATGTATATGTGTGCCACTATGTAAATGTATATTTAACTCCTAATTCCTCAAATGACAGAGCAACCAAGAGATGAATGTGTAAAGACCATCTCAGAAAGATTACTTTGTTCTACCCCAGTGTGTGTACCTCTAGCAGAATAAATAAATAAAACAAAGGTAACATTTCTGTTTAAGACCATTGTGATAGTCCCTCTTGTTATCCATGGTCATATCAGTTTGACTTATTTTTTATATTAAGGTAAAGCCTTTATCTGAAATGAAGGACCGTGGCCCCTCAGAACAGAAACAATATATGAGATAGATGCTCTCAGAAGGGAAGGAAAAGGAATTATGATGTAACCAGGGACCAGTGTGATGTGTAATGATCTCAACATAAGAACTGTCTACCTGCTGTCTATTTGTTTTATCTTTTTTATTATTATTTTATTTTATTTTATGTTATGTTATATTATTTTATTTTATTTTATTTTATTTTATTTTATTTTATTTTATTTTACTTTATTTTATTTTATTCCTCTGGCTATGTCACAGAAGAGAAATTTAAGAAATTTAGAAGACAACGGAGAGGTTGCTTTGCTGAAGCTCACAGTGAGATTCACAAGTACGAGTGGCTGCCTGAGGAAACATACAGAAGCATTTGTTAGAGTGTGCCTTGAGAAGGCAATAGAGGTTGTCGTCACTGATAGAAGTCACAACTTCAGCAGCATAGAGGAGACGATGCAGAGTATTGATTGAGAAGTGAAAGGCCTTCGCAAGCAGTCAGGGACTGCTCCGCAAATTTACCCATATGAACAACTGAATACCTGTCCCCAAAAGATCATCTGGCAGTGCTAATTTAGTGGAACAGGCATAGCCTAAGACATCTTTTGGGTCAGTTTTATCGGGATAGCAGAATTTATATGGGCAGGCATGACTGGCTAGGAAATGGAAGGCAAACAGTCCAGGCCAGACATCTCTGGGCTGCCATCAGAAATAAAATAATGGAAATCAAGTATGCACAATCAAGTTCAGACATTAAGAAAGGGATGGAACATTATGTTCCATCCTCTAACATTATACTGTTATCCAAAATCAGCAGAACACATGTATGCTTTTACATCTTGAAGCTTAGCCTTCTATGAGAGTCATTAAAGATCTTAATAATATTATTTTCTTTTATTAGATTATAGTCTGAAAGTCTTATATGTGTGAATGTCGGTATCCTCTGCAACAGGGATGTCCTTTAAAAGACACAGCCCAGAACTAACTGCACTCTGTGCAGTGATTGCTTTAAATTTTAGTGAGTTTGGGTGGAATTTTTAGCTTGAATATTTTGAAGCAGTGTGCTCCCTTCCCAGTGTTCTCTAATGTCACCTTGAGCAAATATGCCCAAAGGAAGCAGATCATTCAGTGAGCCTAAATTAAGGCTGGGGGTGGGGGGAACCCACTTAAGAGCTGTCATTATTTCTTTTCTAAATTGAATGGCCTCCCCGTGGAAATAGTGGAAGCCGTGTTACATGGAGCTTTTAAAACAAAATTGAACAAAAGACTAAAAACATTACAATGAGTAATTCTGAACTGGCAGTAGATGGACCAGATAACTGTTAGTTTATTTCCTTCCCAATTTTTTAAAATTACTATGATTACAGGAGAGAGTAAGGATCTTCGCACAGAACCACTCATTATTTATTTCTCAGTAGTAAAACATCCGGTTGTGTGACTGCAATGAAATATAATTAAAGTGACACTACTTCAATTTATACATGAAAATGCTGACCCAGCCTTGGGAAAGGTGCAGCCTTTAGGCAGTTTACACAGTCATTTTAGTCAAGCCAAAGTTCTGAACATACTATTAAAGAAAGTTACAATGCAATATGATGCAATGAGTATCCTTTCCGGATGGATCAGGATGTTATGGTGCCCACTTGTTTTCTGCTTTGGTTACTAAACGGAGTGAAGATAACCTGGATCAGCTTGCTTTTGACATTGTTTTACATTCTGGATTATTTTACAATTAAAAGTAGCAGTGTCAATGCTCTTCATTTTCTTAAATTACTTGCACTAGAAAATGCAATTAATATTATGAAAAGATTGGTACTGAAAACTGGCTTCTGTCATTGATGATGTGTTGGACGATACTCCTTAAACTTTTCCCTTTCATTCTGGACAGAAAACACTCTACTCTTGGAGGAGAAAACTACAGCTAGTAATTGGTAATGGTGTCTCACATTTAAAGGAAATGCTAGGACCACTTTAGAGTCAAACAAAGCATTATCTACTTTTAGATGTATGTAAATAAGTATAAATCACATAGTTGTCAGTTTTTCAGTTCATAAGGAAACAGTTCCTTGCATATGAAATGTTTCTGTAAGTTTCTCAGATTTCTCTCCAAGTCAGTAAATCAGAATCATATACCCTAAGGAAAAATTAAGTTAACCTGCAAGAGGAAAGGAATTTTCCTGTGAAAGGAAAATCAGGGCCAAAGGCAGTACTACAAAATGCAGAAAATTATGTGTAGGTGAGAAGAAAATAAAAATAAATAGAAGATTAAAAAGTCTATATGGATTTATTTCAACTATCTATGTGCAAAGGTTATGGGGAAAAGAAAATCGGATCAAAAACTTAGGGTATAAAAATGCAGAGAATGAGTTTTATACATTTTCTTTAAAACCCAGAGGGAATAAAGCAAACATTAAGGGTAAGAATCACTATGGAAAGCTCACTATTATATGTTAAAACTAATTTTCTCTGTTTGTAAACATCCCCCTAATTTGTGCATCTGATTCTTTTTATGTCACTGCTGTTGGTAAGCTCCTGTGCAGTTCTGAGTCTCTTATGTGCGTCTTTCTCTGAATCATTTTTAGCTTTCTAGAATCTACAGTAATTAGCTGTTCATGCTTATATCTTGTTTTATGGTGCAATGCTTTTCCTTTCAAGTAATCCTCTTCCATTTGTTTAAGATGTTGACACAACTTTTAGCTTTGATCTGTGTAGACTACAATTGGACACAAATACTTCATATTGCCATCCTTTTTTAATGATTTATAAAAATATAGCCTGAACAATGTCTCGAACAAGAAGTTTTACTTATACAGGCTAACAGCTACATTCAACATCCTAAAAGACCCACCAACACAAATACTTAAAAGCAATTTTCATAAAATACTTAGTCATGTTTTGCTGACATTTCACCTGCCTTCTAGACATAGTGGCCCAAGTTTAAATAATATTTCACAAGTAAGGAACTGGATGTTCTCATTTGTGTGAAAAAGCTAATGGTGTCTTTCATAACATTTTATTCTAGCTCTCGAAATATGACTAAAGTGTTTACTACAGGTGAAAAACAAACACCATTTGGGGAGAGTGTTTCATTTACAGAGGCGGCAGCTAGAGATGTGGAGGAGTGTTGTTTTCTGGTCCAGGAGGTACCAGTCTGAGATTTTCCATAACCTTACACTAAAGAGCCTGTCTTTTCTTTACTCAGGGGTAAAAGCTTATTTACTTTCCTGTTCTGACTCTGGAGTCAGGATCAGCCAGGCATTATTATTTCTTGTTTGCCCTTCCTCAGGAAGAGAGCGAACCAGTTGGATCACCTGAGGTGGGGGCCTGCAACCCCAGCTGCCTTCAGGTGTCACCTTGGTTCTCTTTTTTATTCATTGATGGATGCTGACTTTCAATGATGAATCACTTTTACTTAACAGTTTCAAGGAGTTTGGCTGAAATTTTGCTTCTGCTGTCCCAAGGTACAGAAACATTTCAGGACACAAGTGAGAAACATACTACCTGGCAACTTTAGAATCAGGAAATAAATCCATCATCTGTTTTTACAAATTTCAAGAAACTCAGCCGCTGTTGGGAAGCCTCTCTAAATATGCTGAAAAAGAAAAAGGAGAAGAGAAAGAGAAAGGGAAACAAGAAGAGGAAGGAAAGGAAAAAGAAAAAGGAAAGGAAAAAGAAAAAGGAAAGGAAAAAGACGAAACCCAATATTAACTATTCACTAGGGAAATTTAAATTACTTTCCAAATAATTACTGAAGCCAAAATCTTCATTTTCAAAGGAAGAATAACAGCTATGCAATGTTCACCTTACATAAAATGCTTTATAAGACTTTATTAATCTCACATTTAAGATAAAAAATCATAGTAGAAAATAAAATGTTTAAATTCTCTGCTGACTGTCCTCTAAACCTCTCAAACCCTTATACTCTATGCATTAGCTGAAGATTTGTTCTGCCAAAAGCAGTGCTAACATTAACAGCTGCAGGCTGACAGTTCACATTAACTGTTGCAACTCGGAAGAGCGTGACCCCTGTCTTAGACGTCTCTTGTTCTATCTTATCAGACATAATACAGAGGAAAAAATTGTGCTACCAAGAAAATCCCAAGGACCAAAAAAGTCATCAGCAGCAAAAGTGCTAACCTACATTTTCGGTCAGCTTTACAGGAGGAGCTGCAACAAAATATTCAGTAACTGTACAAATCCCAACTACTTCTGTACGCTTCTCCCGATTCACTTGGAGAAGTGCTGAAGCGGCTGTCTGACTGCAAGGAACTTGCCGCAGTTGTGCTTTCTGCTGGCCAATTCTCTCTCAAGTGATACTTGATCAAGAGCTCACAATGAAGCCCAGTAAATATGATTTGCCATGACTGGGAACAGGTTGCAGGCTTCGCACTGCCCCAGCAGCGTAGGGTCTCAAGGCTTGTCTGGGCTCACTGCGGACCCAGCTGTGTTCAGCCTCATTTAGCAGTTGCAAACAATGTCTGCATCTCATCCCTCCATAGAGTGAAAAATAGTGCTGTTCACCAGAACAAGTAGCAACCTTATTATCGCAGCTCATTTTTCCATAGAACTGCTTTTTTTTTTATTCCCCACCCTTATCCTCTTTCTTGACCTAAACTTTTCTCCTTGGTCCACCTCACACATTTGGCACCTCATCGTGACCTATTCAAAACTCAGCATCCAGCATCACTTTTCCTCTCTGACATTCTGCTCACCTGGGACTTCTGGGGAGACAGTCTTTGCCTGAAGGGTACAGAATAACATCTCAACCAGGGACACTTTATTTCCCTGTGTAAAACTATGGTTTTTATGCTTGTTGTGGTGGTGGGTGATTTTTTGGGGGGGAGTTGGGTTTGTTTTGTTGTTGGTGGTATTTTTTTCCAGATTCAGTAACACTTATCACAACAGGTGGATGAAGGCACAAACACGGATGGACAGTGTGTTACCTCAAAAATGGGGGTTTTGTAGGAAAAAGTTACTGGATGCAACAGTTTTCTCTGAAATAAACAGGAAATAAGCTAAGTTCACAGACCTAAAAAAGGGATTACTTGCCACTTTCTTTCTTTCTTTGGCAATGTAACACAAATATTTGAAGCCATGCAATTCACTTTTAAGAGTGCTCCAGGGTACTCTGAGGAAGCTTGTTTTCAATCTCTTCTGCTCCTCTTTCTAAAAAGAATTCCGAAATTACTTACTGGATTGGGAGGAAGGATATAAATATCCTACATACTAGGTAAATGCTTAAGCTCTTAGTCACTGGCTATATTCAGTTATCCCATATGAATAGACTGAAAGAGATTTATCAGAGAAGACAATGTAACCCATAACAATATTACTTAAAGCCTTGAAGTTAGCTTTACTAGGAAATAGGAAATGGAGGTTCAGGACTCTGAAAATCGCAAGAAACTGAGTGTCTTTCTTTTTTATCCTGCATGAGTGCTGTACTCATGCAATTATTGGCTAAATTAAATGACTGGATAAACTAGATTGTACCTAACTGGAGAGTTTAATCCAAGTCTCATCTTGCTATTTTGCTGTTTTCTCACAATGTGTTTGAAAATGAAATAAAGGTTCCTTTCTTGTCAAGTGAAATTGGGGTCATACAAAGCACTTATTCTCTTCCATTACATGAATGAAAAAAGAGTACAAAAATATTACACAATAAGGTGGGAAAGAATCAAAACATAAATAAGGTAGAGAAGGTGTAAAATGCTACCAACTCAGGCAGAATTTTACATTTTCTTGGCTCTTATTTTTATTTGTGTGTAGTTACACAAAATACAAACCATTACAAAATCAAGCTTTATGTCTCACGAGTTATCTCAAGTGATTCTAGCCTACAAAGGACATACAGCAATTATATCGACAGTGCATGTATCAGATAGCTAACCAGGATGCTATATTAAATAATCTGTCATCTCCATCTGTTTCTGCTTGACAATGTCTCGAAAAGCACCAAGGCCATCTTCATCATTGGTGTGAATTTTCACCCAGGCTAAAAGTATTAGTGTGTAAGAAAAAGATTGAATAGCCAAGCTGTGCTGCCTTCTCAACCTGAGAGAATATTAATAATGAATGACAAAAATGCCTGTACAGCTGCTACATTTGAAACATTAATTCTACGATGCAACAGAAGACTTTCTGTGATGGTCAGTCTGAAATTTTTACTGGAAGTGTGTCACTCAGTCCAAAACATACTGTCTCCTGCTGCACTGAGCAGGAGTTTCTCGGTGTTTAGGTGTGTCTTTAAACACATGAAGTTGAAAACTTCAAACATCTAGCAAAGGCTAAGGAACTACACTTTGTGTTGGTCCTGATTTAGAAAAGGTTTTCTAAGAAGCTGTCAAAGTCTCCTGCTCTAACTGCATTTTATGTCGTCAAAATAGAGTCAGATAGTTTATTCGATTTTGGAGAGTAATAATAGACTACACCAGCAAAAAGCATTTTTTAATCTTAGAATTCTAGCTAGTAAAAATTATAAAAATATCTGTTCTAAAGAGGTGGAGCAGGGTTGGCACAGGAATACATTTGTTAGGCTAAGGAGAGCAAGTAGATATCTCTGGTTTTTAGCATGTGTTTTCACACAAACACAAACAAAGCCTTTCCATGAGAAAAGAAGGAATCTTTATCAAATTGAACTATACTGGTGCAACTTGTGTGAACCAGAACACATGAAAAAAGTCAAGAAAGAAAATAAGTAGGAAGAATATAGAAAAGTGAAAGTTTTATTATGCCCAGAATGATAGCAAATGCTGCTGTTCAATTATATCTTCTCTTGTCATCCATTAATACTTCAATAAATACGCTACCTGATACTACTGCCTTGGCAGCAATTTCCCTCTATCCTATCCTTCATAATTCTTCTTTATATCTTCCTTTTCATTTACACTTTTTTTCTTACAAAGTCACAAGTATTCATGCAGTTCATTGAATAGCCTTTTTATAATCTGTCACTTTAAGGCCTCTAGGAACAGAAGAAATTAATGTAAATATCACTCTACTTGCCAGCAATTTGGAGGAAGAAACACAAAATAGAAAATATTTGATTTATTCGAAATCATGTAGCAATCTTCATTTCCATTATTTACAAAGGAAGAGGGCCCCAGAGACAAGACACAAAAAGTAAAACAGTGAAACATTAAAGAATATGAAGCTGGAAGTAAATGTACATGAAAGTAGTTCTCTTATTTTGACAACAACTGAGTTGAGTTGAGTAGGGGATGGGAGAAATATGTCTGATCCAGGAAAACAGTTTCTAGACTAAACTAGAGCAAATTGGCACTCTTCTTTATTAGAACGTATATTCACAAATGAGATGCTCTGGAGGGTAAAGAAGGAAACTTCACCATATTAAAGCTGTAACAAAATACATAGATGCATTTTTGTCGATCATAACGAAAGACAAGTTACAGTGAAGGAACTGAGCCCCACACAGCTCCCACCTTTTATTGCATTATACAATAAAAGGTTGGGTTAGGACCCAAACGGAAACTGCCAGCCCTGATGGAATAGTTTAAACACACATTAGGAAACAATCTCTGCCACTAGAGTGTTTTAAACAGCACTGTATAAAAAAAGAAGATAGCATTGCTGCTTTTCTACTTTTTTATTGTGCCTCACCTTTTTTGGATACCTACATTCTCTTCCCTTTTAAAGTCTCTTAATTTAATTCTTCTGAGTCAGGTAATTTAGTGTTGAATGAAGAACTTGGGTCCATGATAATATTTTGAAGAATGCATTGCCTTATAAAAGACTCATTGTCCACAAGGTCTCTTCCAATGCTGCCAATGGCTAATGAAAGTTAACCACCTACAAAGAGATGTTCTTTGACTCAGGATTATGGAAAATTGGGCTGTGGAACACACAGAGAAGTGATCTTACCTGTTTCCTCTCCCAAACTTCTCATGAGGGTTGGGGTCTCTGGCCTCTCTATGTATAGTGATTGATGGAGAATTCTCAGTTTTTTCAGGTAGATTATTCCAGTGCTTAGAAAACTATTTTCTAGTATAAACCCCAAATATCTCAGATGAAATTTTTACCCTTGGATTTTTTCCCTTTTTATTTGTTTTGTTTTATTCTTTTCACATGTACTAGACCAAATATGTTAAGATCACTCCAAACTGAGACAAACCCGTCTGTGCACTAAGTTGCTTTACATGCCTTCAACAAAGGGGAATCTTTGAGAGAGTTGTTCACGGCTTCTCTCTCACGAACTACCACCTGGTGAACTTTAATACTTTGTGCTCCAGAGACCAATTAACTTGCTATTCTTAGCACACAATATTAAATAAGTAAATGTTAACCTTCCCATAGCAGCACTTCTGATATATCTCTCTAATGCACGTAGGGGACTAAAAGTTAGGAACGCTTTCATCATAGGCAGCTCTTACCTGACAGTCGAAAAATTGTCGACACTTCCTTTCCTGCATCTTCTGAGGCTGTAGAGGCCAATACTATCCTTCATAAAATATGTAAACTTGTATGTGTACTTTGCTATTCTCTTATGATTGGGAATACCACATGCTCAAACATATAATCTGCTACATTTTCCCAATTCAACAAACCCCCAAATTGACTAATTCAGAGTGAATCAGATTAATTCATCTTTTCTCCAGGGCAGCCTTCTTAATGCACTATTGCTTTTATTCCTTATGGCTTGGTGCATTTCATCCTCAGGGCTTTGGTTAACATTAGTGATCCTTGAGAAATCTTCTTTTTTTAAAATTAATTTGGTTGCCATAATTTTAATTTTATGGCAAAGTATTCTAGACTTCAATAGAAAGTGATAATGTTGCTATTTCCTTTTTACTATCTTTGAAACATACTAGGAAACTATGGGCATGCAGAACATAACAGAAGTCTATATGCTTGGGTTTAAAAACTATAGAAATAAAATTATCCTCTAGTCAATCCCATACATTATTCTAAGGGTCATTCTGTAGAAATGTATTAAAACAATCCTTCTTTTAGTCCTTGTTAAATTCTAGGCGAGGGAAGAAAGCAGAATCATCTAGATGGGTTATAACTTGGTTCAGCATTTTCATGGGTGCAAGTCTACCTGTAAAAGCATGTAAAACAGATACCTAAATGTTGTCAGTTTTTAAGCTGTTAAAAAATCTTTATTAGAAAGGAGTATACGGTGTTGTTACAAAGGAATGTCATGAGTGATACTATTAAAAGAAATGATCACTGCGCTATCTGCACTCCCACTCATGCGAGCACTAAACCTTCATGACAGTAGAGCTGGGACAATGTTGAGTGCTCCAGATTTTGAAATAAGCCCTAGGCTTTTGCATCTTCAACTTTCACCCACTACAGTAAAAAGGAAAGAAAAAACAAAACAAAACAAAAAAACCCACCCGCAAATTTACAAAAAGTGCAGCATGTGTTAAATGAGATCATTGGGAAATGACTGCTCAAAGCCTCCTTTAATTCCAGCTGCTGAAAGGAGAACGATCTTCTGGCAAAGAGGTCTCTGAGAGAGTTCCTGTGATGATGCTGTCTGGACCCCATTTCTCTTTCTGGGCAATTTCTGATGCCTACCTCAATTCTCTCTCAAAAAACAGGCTTCTTGCTTTTTCTTCAGTCCTAAACAGATGAAATTTGTTTACCTTCAGGACACTGTGTGATAGAATACGTGGAAAGGAAGTGTTGCTGTGGGAGGAAATTTTACAGAGATGGAGTATTTTTCTGTTATTGGTGTAACTAGATAATGCTGTCTGTCACTGAGTCACAGGCTCATTTTTTCTTTGGCCATATTCCAGAATAATTGGCAAACAAATTGACAGAAAGATGTGTTATATCTATCTTTAAATCAAATAAATTAACTAACACTAAAGAAATTACAGGAAAATTACTTCTGTTGTTATTTTGCCTTTTTTTTTTTAAATGAGTGAATATTATTGATAGAAATAAAAGAAAATAAAATCCCAGCCCTCATATTTCAGTTTGGTTTTTTTTCATAAGCTTGAAGACAGTAACTGTTGGTTTTCAATATGGTCTGGCATTGGGCCTTAGTTCATTAACTACCTATCACAGAAGAACGGAACAAACCAAAGTTAAAAGTAAGGATATAGTGCCAGCTATTTCAGTAGGCTTCTATATATATTCTGCAGGTTAATGTATACCATCAACACAGAATTTTTGCTCTCTTAAATATTACAAGAAAAGGACTAGTTTGTGTGTTTTCAACACAGCCACACACACAATTACAGAGGAAGGCACAAACATCGGCTCAAATGGGTGTAGACATTGCAAGAGAAGAAACCTAAAATAAAAAGGAAAACACAATTTTTCCTTCTATTTCTGATATAAGCTGCCCATGCATATATTTAAGGCAGGTCAGGAACAACTGTCAGTTATACCTATGAATGTAGGTTAATTCTTCATGCGGTGTACTTGTGACCTTCAAAGTACTGTTTCGAGTGGCTTACAGAGAGCCTCAGTGCAGAATATTCAATGTGCCCTTAGGTTTGTGTTTCTATCAGAGCAGCACCTGCCACTAAAGTCCGTCAGATCATATGCTTATAGCACTTGCTTATGCATATTATTTTAAAGGCAACAACAGAAATGAATTCATAAATAATTTAAAATTAAGTGTAGCATCCTTTATACCTTCCAAAATATGTCTATATAAATTACCATTTGTGAATGGAGCTTTGAAGAAGAAAAGATATTTTTTGTTGTAACAGCTATCTCATAGCCAATTTTATAACAATGGAAATATTAGGACCTTTTAATTGGTCTGAACAAATTTTTTTTCTGCACTGAAATAAATCAAACTACATCTTCTCAGGAAATATTAGAATATTAAACTCACATACGGATTTGGCTGAGATGGCTGTGGGATTCTCTGCTTTATCTGAGTAACTCAAAGTTTAAATCCATTATCAGCACTAAATGCTACTGTGATTCATGCAATAACCTACTCATTAGACAATCTTCTCTCACAAAGCAAATCCCAGATAATCTCTTCACATCATATTGCCAAAGGGCCAATCTTTATCAAATCGTTTAGGCATAGAACGATCTTTGCTTTCTATGGCAAGATCAGAAAGAAAATACTAATGCCTGTTTGATTCAGAACTTGCTGCATATGAGACTGGTGACCACTTTTCTCTTTCACAGTCAGTACGTACAAATAGCAGAACTCTAAAACAAGATGCTACATGCATAAACTTAGTGCATGGATTCATTGACCCAAAAGTGAAGGTCAATTTATCCTTCAAAACCCAGGAGTTGTGGGTTTTGGTTTGGGTTTTTTTTGTTTATTTATTTGTTTGTTTGTTTTTAGAATACAATAAGATTGACAGATGCATTATATTTTTGTCTCTTCAGGTTTATTCAACATTACAAAATGATGAAGTTGAGTGAATTTTCTTTCTTATGCCAATGGTCACTTGACATGATACATTAATGAAGGGGCTGTTTTAACATTTTTCTACTAGTTTGCAGTCATAGATAAAGGAACAAATATTTTGATAAGAATCTTAGTAAAGTACAATCTAGAACAATGGCTTTAAAGTGTACTACACAGCCTACTCATAACTCCTAATGTAACAAGGCAACAATGACAAAAAAGCACATTACTCTGATCCTACTTTGCAATAAAAATTGAATAATAAATATTAAGTAGTTAAAAAAAAACCAACTACATTTTTCTTGACTCTAGAAGAATGAGAGCAACTCATCTAGAACCTATATATGATTTATAAAATTCTGAATCATCATCCAATAAAGTGGACTGAAAGCAGAGTTTGGAAAATACACCTTAGTGTCTAGAAGTAGCATCTCAACTTCGTATTATGACAATGCTTCTGACAACTGGCACTTCATCTTTCTTCTGCCTCATTGTCAAGTAATATTTCCACAACCACACTCAAATATTAGGAGAGTGTTTTGTTATCTCAGGGTTGCTGCTCACTGATCTTCTGAATTTTGCTTATTAACCTGCTGACTAGTTTATGGGAGAAACAAACAAACAAACAAAAGACAGTTATTGTAAAGGAGACATATATATACATTCACACACACGCGTGAATTTTGGAGTGCTAGAAATAAACATGACAAAGAACACAAATAATCAACCTTATGGTCCTGCTAGTTTCTCTGTATAATTTTAATATTAAAAAAGAAGAAAAACTATAAAACCAAACAAAACCCAAAACACCTCCACCCTAAGCAAATATTCACACTACCCTGCTCCCCAGATAAAAAAATATGGTTATTGGATGGGTATTTTCTATCAAAGATTGGGAGCTGCTATCTGCTCTCATGGTTTTGCTAGTGATATTTCTAAAAAATTGTGACTAAAAGTTACTTTGCTATTTTTATCCTTGCTGCTTCTTGGTGTGCGCAGAGAATAGCACTTCACGCAGCTCTGCCTAAGCTGTAGTTCTCTGTCAGAAAAAACAACACTGGGTTTTTCACTACGGAAGGAGATTTACCTAGAGACAGGGGGAAGGACTCGGGGTGGGTGAATAGGAGCACAGCCCTTCCAGTCGCGCGGGTGGCAAACACTCCTTGCTATGCAGGCCAGGGCATGCTGTAATTTTTTGCCACTCCCGCTCTCTCTTCCAGCCATCAGTGACGTGGTTACATGCACCCTTTACAACAGGCGGACAAATAAATTAGCAATGGAAA
Organism: Aramus guarauna; assembly: GCA_013400195.1. Classification (NCBI taxonomy): domain Eukaryota; kingdom Metazoa; phylum Chordata; class Aves; order Gruiformes; family Aramidae; genus Aramus; species Aramus guarauna. The sequence goes on along the minus strand of VXBL01008302.1, from coordinate 298,282 downwards.
CATTCCAGGTGAGTATGAGCTACCTGGCAGCTAAAGTGTCAGAAGCAGCTGCTGATGGTACTTTTGTCATATTGTGAATCATGGAGAACAGAAATCTCACACCCCTAAGGGACAATTGATTCTCTATATTCTATTCTTCCAGGTATCTTTCAGCTAGAGAACTATTGATTTAGGTTTTTTTAGTATATTTATCAAAAGCTCTTTCTTTGTAGCATCAATAATATTTTACACAGAGAAATTGAAAGGAACTAATACCAAGGATGAACCAAATCCAATTTCTAACCCTTTGCTACCTGTGAGCTGAGCAGTTAGTGTTTGGGAGCCTTAAGATCATCTATTTGATGATTTCTCTTGCTACATCTTGAGTCACTGACTAAGGCCATCTCTGAAAAGGTCATTTATGGAAGTTTTATCTTAAGCTCTTGTGTCCAAAGAAGACGCCTAAGTCTGAACCGATACAGATTTTTCTTGTGCTGCAACATTACTCCCAAGAGTAAACTATTGAAGAGGCTATTGACAGAAACACATTGCATGTTGATGATTACTTAAGATAGAATGTCAGACGAGCTAATTGTTTAATGGCATCTGTCCTTAATGCACAAGGAAACTGGACAAAATCACTTTAATCTGCCTATCTGAGATGCAATATAGAAGTTAAAGATGTGCAATACTCTGCATGGACCAAAATACCACCAATTGAATCAAATACATAAGGCTTGCAATTGGGTATGGTTTCTGTAGTTTTTCTGTAGATATCCTGGATAGTTACTCCTTGGAGGGGGCTGGGAGAGGAAAAAGAGGGAAAAGTAGAATACTACTCCTATGCATATTCTAAAATATTGAAAGATAAAAACAAGTCATATAGTTCCTAAAAGATTTTCAACAAGTCAAAACTATTTAGAGATTTGTACTGTTCTAATATTCGAATGATGCTGACAGCTGCACCTTGTGGAGGAAAAGCCAATTCAGCCTGATCTAGAGTCACCCTCCCAAGAATTATGACTAGCCCACTGTTGCTTTATAATTTGTTGAAGGAGAGAGAGTTTGCTAAGTAAGCAACTATATCCCTTTATGAAAGTCCCAGTGTGTTGCAAGTTAGGCGGTGTATATACACACACACAACAGTGAATTTACACTTTTTGACACCTTAAAGGCTTGTCAAAAGTCATGGCAGCTTCAAAAGTGTCTGCTTTCTCACAGTACATTTAACGGTATAACTTTTTGTCATTTTTTTTCCCCTTTGTAGTTTTGCTGACTGCTACAGCTTTTATTCCTGAGACATATCAAAGAAGATAGATAACAGAAGTCAAAAGAAGGTAAACTCATAATCACATTCAAATGTAGTGTACAACACAGTTTTTAATTTTTTTCCTTATGGATGATTTATATTTTCTCTTTCACTATCTTATATTTCTTTAACTGTAGATAAGAGTCAAGAAGGAACAGATAGGTGTCTCAGCGGGGAAAAAAAAAAAAAAAGGTTAAATGAAGCTTCCCTGCTGCTTCTGCAGAAGAAATTTGAGTATATGGATTAATCCATTCTCTCTCTCAATGTATATAATATATCATAAATGAAATCCAAGAAGAATGTATTACTTCATTCTTTCTCTCTCAATATTTAGTATATTTTTAAACTTATTTATGGGTATTAAAGGGGGAGAGGGGAACGTTATCACTAGACGATGACAGGATAGGTGCCCAGCATCGATTACTGACTACTAAAGCCCTTCCCTTATTGAAAGAGGGAAGCTGCAAACTGAGCATGTATGAGAAAAATTGCTGTCACTAATGCTAAATCCTTTCTCATTTGTTTCCTAGAATACCTTGTCACATTTTATGTGACCTTCAGAATGACCTTTTGAAAGCAATATTTGCACCTAGGTCTTCTTGTGAAACACGCACTGTACAAAAGGGAGCTCTTTCTGAGCAAGATTTCTGTATTTTGCCATTTTTAATACATCAATCAATCATAACAAACAGCCAGCCTCCCCTGTTAGCAATCCTGATGGGTAGGGCAGGGGTTTTCAGTGTCAGGTGAAAAACCCTTTCTGGCTTGCACACGCTAATGCTCCTCTCAGCAGGAGCAGCACACACCTCTGAGGCTCTCGCTCCCTGCTGGCAGCACCCGGGGTTGAGTTTAGGGTCATTAATTCAGCCCATGGTGCTCATCCAAGGCCGGCATGATAACCTGCCTATAGGGACAAGTCTCCCTTGGAGGGCAGGGATGCCCACTGGGGAGAGTGGACTGAGGCCTGTAATCTCTCTCTTCGCCACATGTTGATCAGAAAGAAAAACACACAGAACGATACAGGCAAGATCATGTTCTACACAATGACAAGTGTATTGAGTTAAAGCTATTATTGGTCAATCCCACCTGGGAACCTAGTCTACAGTGATCTTCTGATCAGACTGAGATTGCTCTACATTACAGTTTTAGCAAGGTTTTGAGCCATCATTTTAGAAAACTTTCTTAAGAAGGAACATACGTATCCTTATCAGTTTCCATAAATGAAGTGAGAAATTACATTCAATCTTGCTTGAATTGGTTTAGTAGCACTTGCCAGAGCTGGTTTAGTTCCAGTAAAAGTATAAGCAACACAACTATCTTGTATCAGTTTAGCTGGATTAATTTTGTGTTGTTTCCATGGGCAATATCTCAACATATTTAAAAAGAAAATAAAATTTAATGTGGAAAGGAAGACTTTCAGTTATAAAGTATAAGGTCTTCATAATTTTTTTCCCCTGAAGAGATGTAGGTCCCCAAAGATCTGTAAAACAAACGGCAGAGGAAACATCAAGGAATTTGTAGTTTGCTACCTACAAGTTTGAGATCTCATCCTTTGAACATATTTTATTCTGATTCTCTGTAGGATTTCTTTGATATTTCCTAGGCCTTTAGGGTAGGTGGGGTTGAAGGAAGGTTGGACTACAGTATAAAGCCAGCTGGGCAGGAGACATGAGCTGTTTTGCTGGTTTCAAAATAGGATTTGAGGTCATCAGAAATAACCAAAATTATTTGTTACCAAAGGCAGATTTAAAAGGTTATTTAGCAATGAAACAGGAGAAAAAGTGCATCAGCACATTTTGCCATGAAAAAGTTTACATAAAGGGCATTTGCTGTGACAGATGTATTCAACACAGATTTATAACCATGCTGCAGTGTTTTCCAGTATGGACAGAACACTAACAAATTATAAATGAAAAATCTTTTGGAATATTTATTCTTTTTCAAAGTTATTAAATATGTATCTGGTTGGGTAATCATGAGTGCACTATCATTTCTTTTAAATTGTAAAAAATCATCTTCATTTTGGTGAAGAATTTCAGATGCCATTATCTCTTAGAGGAGGAATTAGACTGTTAATAAAGGTTTTAGGCACAGTGGGACTGTTCTTACAGACTCTAGTTGTAGTTCATTAAATTTCAGCTATCCCACCATGTTCTACTTGCTCATCTTCTTTAAGATGCCGTATAAACAGTAGGATTTAACTACTTCAACTGCTAGAGCTTCTCTGTTTTGGAGCAGATGGGAGGAGAAAATTTAGAAATTCTGTCCTCAGTGACTAGATTCTACCAAATAATAATTCATGATCTAAGAGTTACAATGAAAACAGCGACAGAAAAGAGAAAGAATATGACCCAATATCTTCAAAGCTCTGAATAAACAGTCGGCAATCAGTTTTTACTATATTCCTGTGAGACAATTGCTTACTGATATTTTGATTTTACTGATGACAAAGCAGACTCTGGAAGAGATATGAATCCCATAAACTCAAAAAGAGTTTCAGTAACAGACCCAGAATTAGCTTCAGTCACTAAATAATAGTTCTCATACACACTTGAGCAATAGCTTCCTATTGCTTTTATTTAAAGGGCCTGACATTTTGAGTCAGTATGTGCCTGGTGTGTAAACCTGTACAAAGCTGATGCATAATTTGGCTGGGAATCTGTCAGTGTAACACATCCATATCCACCTTTTTTTTTTTTTTTTTAGTTTGGTTTCAAAGTTAATGTGTGTCCATCTGTCAGTGTCCTGTGTGCTCTGAAGCCTGTGCTGCACATTCTATGTTTTTATGCAATGCTATAATCCCATGATACTGTAAAACGAAAATAGACGTATCATTTTAAGCCACAGCTCATTGAACCCATTTTAATTAAAACTTTTTGAAATAGATTTTATAAACTTCCTAATCTTAGCTGCAGATTAGTTGCCTGTTTATCGGATGAATGCACCAGGCACTTTTTGTTTTGCATACTTAGAGATTACAGCCCTGTTTTGTCCTGAAGGTATTTTATTTGATGAAGTCCATTTTAAGCAGCCTAATTCATGAATTAGCTGCCAATATAGGGCATAAACCCAATCTTATTTGAGGTACCCACATAATTTATTCTACATGATGAAATCTCCCAAGGAAGCAGCAGAGCAGAAATACCTTCTACCAGTATGGAAGAGAAAGCCATGAATACACAGTGGCAAAAAAACTCCAGCACATTACTAGTACACAATTCTTAGCACAAAATGTTTAATCCAAAAAACATATGCAGAACGATGATTAAATTTTTTTCAAGGACACCTTAGAAGTGAAAAATATCCATACAGTGTAGCATTACTGTAAATCATGAACATAATTTCTAAAACTTTCCTGTAATATATAGTCAAGGAGGAATTTTGAAAACAGCATTAATCCAAGACATTCCAGTCTGGACATACAGGTAATTCCTCAGCCTTTCTGCCAAGCAGAGCTAACCAAATTTCATGTGCCATCTGATTGTTACAGCCTCTTCAGCTGGACTTGCTCCCTGCTGAGTTCAAATCCAATAAATGCAGATGCATAATTGTACATCAATTTTCTGTTTTACTTGTTTTGCAATTCATCTATGGCCTACAGTAGCTTTCAAAAGCCCCTAAGTCAAAACGGTCTGAATCTAAGCATTAAAGCTTAAAGAGCTCCAGGCAATCTTGCCTCTGTCTTTTTGAAACTTTTCTCAATTTGAAGTAGAGAACAGCCTGCTGCTTTCAGTTGAGAAAGATCAAAATGAAAGTATTACAGGGAGTAAATCGTTGCTATTTACTAATGTAAATATTCAGCAGTGTTATACTTTTAAATTTTGCTCTTACAGATAGGTGCAGCATTGTTCATTTGTATATAAAGTTTAAGCCCTTGTGGTTTCAGTAGAGCTTGCTATAGTGGTTGGTGGCATCTCCCTCACCTGCCAAGCTGGGTCAGATTCAGGTGTCCATATAGATGGTGATCCTGCAGTACGCAATGCATGGAGATGGAGCTGATGGACAAAGCAAAGACACAGTGATTCTCCCTTGACCTGTCCTTGAAGCTTTTGTCATTTAGTAGTTTATGAACTGACTATTCGATGTAGACTGCCATGTTCAAAGCCATGGTTGGGTAGGTTTCTTCTCCTTTACTAAAACTTTCAGAGATCCTTTATCCCTCAGAAAAAAATAAATGTGGAGATCCTTTTCACAGAGTGAGGAAGAAAATTGTGTGGAAAATATTTGTGTTAGTTTATTCTAAGTATCCTTCTTGTTTCAATGTTAACCAAATAAACAGGTTTATCAAATGTTAATTTCCTTTCCGCCCATCCCACTGCGGGGCGGGGAGGAGGGGTGAGCAAGCAGTGCTTATTTATGGTCTGGGGTTAAACCACAACACTGAACAAGGAAGGAAACCTTCATTTTAAGTCAGACAAGATATTTTTCTGATCTAAAATATAGCATTTTAACTCATTTTGGGCATCTTGCAAAAAAGCAAAGAATAAACCCCAAACAATTGGATAAATTAAAGCTTTTGCACTTTTTTTTCTAATTTAAGTGTTGCTAGGGACAAATGATTCTAATTATTTGTTGCCTCCGTGGTAGAACACCTAGGCATAAAACCTATATATTTGTGAACTAGTCACTCTGTATTTCTACCAAAAAAAACCCCAAAACAAACCAAAAAACACAAACCCTCACAGAAAAGGAGCAGCTGCAGCACCCAATATCTGTCCACATTTCATTATAGAGAATTATACATATTCCTAGGCAGTAGATAATATGGATTTAAACCTCCTTGGTCAAAGGTAAGGAAATTAATGATGTCATGAAACCATTGGTTGGTGTCCCAAGACTTTAAATTCTGGAGAATCAAATCACAAGACCACTGCTATGATCTCTGGCTGTATGAAAAACATGAAGTGCAGATCCTCATTTTCATCATTTCCCCTTTGTTACAGACACATGAAATCAAATGAAAATGTTGCCTATTGGGTCAAACTGAGCTTTTGTTTAAAACGAGTATGAGCAAAAATGTTAAAAGAATTTTGTAACTGTTCAGCAGTTAAACTCACTGCTAACTGGCATAACAAAGGACCACAACGAGTATGAGCCCAGCTGTGGGACTAAAACATAAAGGCAGATTTGCAAGCAGAGTCCTGAAAAATTATCAGAAATTCCTTTTCTTGAATTTAACCAGAGAGAGAAACAAAGCTAAAAAAAAAAAGAATGTGATATCTCGTAATTCTCAACTCACAGATGCACTTACTGTTTGTATCGTGAACTTTCTGTTGCAAAGGTTCATTCTGCAGTCTCACAGCTCAGCAAAACGAGGGACTGAGGCGGATTAACTGTCACCTGTATGTTGAACTTTTAGTAAAGGATAAACTCAGAAACAGTGTGGGGGTTTTTCCTGACTTGCAGGTTAAAAAGCAAGTATTACAAGCAAAATCCGGTCCTTGCCAGCAGTCGTCAGGCAGGAGGCTGAACGGTAGGCAGGGGCTACACATCTGGCAAAGTCCTCTCCTGGCTCAGAGCAGGTGACACCTGCACTGCCAGGGGCTGCGTACTGCTCCGCTGGAAACCCAACACTTGCCCGTCCCTGCGGGTCCAGGGCTCCTGGTCCTGCTCCACGGCTGCAGTCTCGCCCCAGAACCTTCCGCCTGGCCAGCTAGCCACTGGGGCAGGTAGGGCCCAGAAATCCCAGTCTGCAGTGCAGGTGGAACAGGTTGGTATGGTGCGAACGGCCAGTTGATGGTAGTTTTTTAGAGATTAATGCAAAAAACAGTAAAGCAATGGAAAACATAGTCTAAAAGAAGTTTGCTCAGGAACCTTAACTTGCTGGGGAAAAAAAAAAAAAAAAGGAAGCAAAAAATCCTTCTCAGCTGAGGAGTTTCTATTTACAATCACTATTCACAATTTATCGTTCAAAATATATCAGAATCCTTCAAGGTATCTTTTCTTGAAATGGAAGCATTTTAAGAATCCGATATAGTTTCTGGGAAAGGAAAAAAAATGCAGTAATTACTAGTTATTAATTCTGCAACAGATTAGTGTATCAGAAAAAAAACTAAGTGTCTTAGTTTGTTGCAGTAACATACAGTTCATAATAGGATGAAATCACAGAAGAAATTGTAGCATTCAGGGAGGCACATGCCAACTTCTCCAATCTGATGAACAGCAGAAAAACAAAAGATGAGTTTTAAAATAACTAGCCAGATGAAGAAAGTATTCAATTTTAAGTTATCTAAAAGGGGACAGGAACAGGCTTAAAATTTTTTGTTTCCTTTTTTTTGTGTTTAGGTCTTTTTGCTTTGAAAGGGGATGAGTATTTTTGTTTCTTATACTTAGTTTCAATTTAACGTCTAAGCTCTCAGAATTCCATGTGCATCTCCCTGCACTGAAAGGAATGGAATATTTCAGGCACTTAATTCACAGGGTATTAAGCCAAGGCAAAGCCATGAAAATGCCATGGTGCAATTTAGTGAAAATTTATCTTTCACTGGGAATAGTTCAATTACAACTGAAATGAGATTGGAAATAATCTTTTCCTCTATAAACCTTGCACCTGGAAGACAATACGTCTGTTTAATATCTTGCCACTTCTATCATTCTGTGGTGTACCTGAAACTGCTTGTTCTAGCAATAGTCACATGAAGCTTCTCTCCTATTTTCTTTGTAAAGTTAGCTTAATTATTATGAATAGCTGTCACCTATTCATTCCTATGACTACTTTTCTAACCCAAAAATGTATGTATCATGATTAGTTTACCTCATGCTTGAATACATTTAAGAGCAAGAGAAATGTGAATCTAGTTCATTCAAAACGAAGAGGAAAATGTCATTTTCCATTAGCAAACCACTCTATCCACTGTTCTTACACTTTTTCAGATTGCATTGGCTATCAATATTTTAGTAATAAAGCAGGAGCTAATTTAAGAGAATTAAAACCCCCAACAACAAATCCAGCCCTGAAAATCTATGATAAGAAGGATTGGATGTTTTTTTTCCTCAAATCTTCAGATAACAAATATATTGTTATTCTATATTTCAGTACACAATTCTGCATTAATTACTATTGCATGTAAATTATTGCTGTGATCATATCATACTGGTATAATAAATAAATATAAAGTCTTCTTTAGATGGCTAATTATTTTCTCCTTTCCACTGGGCAACCAGCAGCTCTGCATCAACATACAAATCAGTGAATATGAATGATTGCATCTGCTGCACCTCAAGGGGGAATATTCCAATATTTTTAAGTAAGCATTTATTTTGTTCCAATTTTCATTGTCTTTTTTTTTTTGGATCTTCTTTCCCTAAGATGTCTTCAGAGAAAGAACACCTCCAAGTTGCTAGGGGTTTATCAAAGACCAAATGTAGTTTATTTTCAGAGACTTCAATGCTCCTTGTGTCAGAATCAAAAGTATGGGCCAGTGTCAGCAACAGTTCCTTAACTGTTGTGTACTAGGGGTGCAAGTGAAACAAAAGAGCTACATAGCAAATCTGAGCAATTTCATCATCTCTTTATGTGATGTATGGTCCTATAATTATTGTAAAAACCCTACAACCAGAAGAATAAATTATTCCAGCTGTAAATACAAATTATTAGGTCAGTTAATTTTAAAAAGAACTTAAAAATGCAGTTTTAGAAGAAAGAAAATGTATACAAATACTGTAATTAATTTATTTTTATGAAATATATAATTTAATACTAATATCGTGGCAATAATTTTTTCCCACACTTAGCCAAACATAATTTTCTTTTGCAAGTTATGAGTAGTCAAAACTTAGTTTCATTTCAAATATATACTTAAGACAAAATACTCCTCTGGTTCAAAAACTCATCATTTGTAGGTGGTCAGTCCAGGCACTTGGCTGGATTCTGTTTGTATAACCCCAGGGTGCCTCATCAACTTGTAGCACTGCAACTGATTACTGTAAAATTGGTTTGTGGTCAGGTCCATAAGAAAGCCATGTTTACTTTGGCAGAATGAATATTAAGAAGGTATGATGTTGCCAAGTAGCTTTGTGGAGAATATTTATTTTAAATTTTAGTGTACCTATTGCCAATCTCTTATCCTTTCAAGAGCCAAAAAATATTTTTTTCTAGGTACGCGCACATACATATTTACATACGTGCCAACTAATAGTGATTGATAAAGTTTCATGAAAACTTCAAACTATTGTCAAGATATTAACCCTTTTAGCTCTACAAAAAGCCAGATTTTAATTTACTTAATTAATTTTCATCTTCCTAAAATGTCCTTGAAATTTCAGCTAATGGAATACTTCTAAACAGTTCCAGTCTCTCTTTTTTTTTTGTTTGTTTCTTTTAAATTCACCTTTTTGTGTGTGTGTGTGTGAGCTGCAAAGGCAGTGTATTTGAGCTCTACAGGATGTGAGGTTAAACACACAATCACTTCATGAATTGATGTTGTTATTCCATATGCATGTTGATTTTCAGGAGTAGAGATACAAACAGAGGGAAGAATATGTTCCAGGAAATCCTCATGTTGTTTTATAAGCAACAAAATGAGCATCCACAAAGCTGGTGTGGTGAACATGTGCCAGCTCTCACTGAAGGTAAACCAACAGCTACCAGTTCTGCTGGACACAGTAAGTCTATGTTTCCCTTTTAATCTTATTTGGTTTGGCATTGCAGGATCATTCTTGATTGCTCTTGATTTACAGATACAGAAAATAAGAAATATGCCAGAACTACTCTATACATTGTTAATTTATTCTACTGGTGTATAATGTTGTACTTACCATGTAAGAACAAAAGTGCCTAACTCTGAATTCTAAATTTCCCAAGGTTTGGAGACAATCCAAACAGACTAATACTTATTACTGTTGAGCTAAACCATAAACATAAATACTTTTCTGAGGTTAACCCTAAAGGCCGTGAACTTTCTTTCCAGGATTGCCCAGAGTAATTTTCAATTTACCTAATTAGGTGAACTGGATGGCATATTTTAGCAATTACATTTCAGCTGTGGCTATTTTGGAGCAAAACCCCACTGGACTTTGAGATAGCTGCAATTTCTTTCCTACTTGTTCTGTTATCGGGTTTAAATGTTAACTTCCTATTTCGTTTATTTAGCCTTGTTCTTTGAAGACAGTATTGCTGCTAACGACCAGATAATCAGGTATAGGCTATTTTTGTCTTGTAGCTCTTGTTTTCAGACAATCTCTTCAACATATCTATGTAAACCAACTGCTTCTGTCAAGCTGGTTTGGCAGGAATAGCTGGCTACTTCAGGAACAGCATATGCAAATTATATCTATTAATTGTGTTCACAATAGAATAAACTTCTCACCCATTCTTTGTCACATAGTTTTTGCAGGAAATAAAATAATATTTCTTAGCACTAATGTCACCAGATAAGACTACAAATACATAAAGATACTTCTGTGGATCCAGGAAGTAGCTATCTGAATGTTCTTCAGAAAAAACATAATTTACCATTGTAAAGAATTTTAAATTAGCTTAATTTTTCTTTTTTTTTTTTTACATTGGGCTGGAACTAGTTGCACTATGTGCAGAATACTTGAAATCCTTGGAGATATATTTTAAAACTTGATAGTCAAAATGTTACTGCTGCCTTACTTAATATTGCAATAAAACATTACTAATGGATATTTTATAAAAACAAAAAATATTGGTAGTAAAATATTTATCATTCTGTGATTCTGTGAATATTTTAAGGTTAAGTAACATTTAAAAATATATATATAACATTAATGAAATGTGTAGAGTGTCTTCGAATGCCTCCAGGTACTCATAGGACATAAAGCTAGTTCAATTGCTTCCAGAGCGGGTCAATGTGCTTGTGGATCAGTAACTAGACTAGATAGCCTTTCTCAACCCACACTTATCATAATGGACTTACAACCTGAGAAAAGCTGAAGAAAAAGGCATTGACACTGACACTCTTTGTTGAAGAGACTCTGTAGGAAAATACCTAACTGAAGTCCTCATTTAAGACTTTACATTTGGTGATATTTTCCCATCTTGTATTCCTTGTCTATTTTTTCTGGAATCTTTCCAGATTTGACAAAACTTTCAAAAAAACTGTGTCACTTTCTACCAGTAATTTTTTTCCAAAATGTATCTAATCAGTTTTTAGAATTTGTGATTACAAGGTGCTTTGTTTTAGAAATGATCCTATCTTTCAGTAATTAAGTAGAACAGACTTTGAAACAGCTTTTAAAAAAAGAAAGATATTATTGTTTATTCTTCTTGTATTTGATTCTATCTTCCAATTTTTCAAATTTGTTTCTGAGAATCCTTCAAACATTGCTCAGAAAGCTGTTTAACATTGTCCTTTTGATATCCTTCACAATATTTTTGTCCTGTGATTTCCTCTTTTCTGTTACATTTTTATTTCATACAGTTCTTTCTCATCCCTTATTATTTCCCAGAGATTGTTATTTACTTCAACCATTTTTTTTTTCCTTTTTATGTATATAGCATTGTCTTTCCTTAGGAAACAATACTTATCTTTCATTATGTATATATATTCGAACACATAAACCAGAAACATACTCTACACCCACCTGCTTGCTGTGACATTTCAGTTACTTTATGACTATATCTCTAATGAAAATTGGCCTCATTTCACAGCGAATATTTCTGGCACATATTACATTTTTGCTTTGGTTGGGCCACATGGCTTTTAATTCTGAAACTGAGATTGTTTGGAGCACAGGGGGATGCTTTACACCTGTCTGAATCTGGCAGTCTTCAATTCCAAATGAAGAACTCAACAGAGGGCAAATAAAATTTCCAGAACCAAGAGCAGTACCTGAAAGCTCAGAGTTACAAAACATCATCCAGTCAACATCATACAACTAAAAATTTCATTTTCTCTTCTGTCTCTTTCTAGCTATTCTTTCCAAATACATAAGGCTTTTTCTTAGCAGCCTTTTCCCTTTCCTCTGAAATGGAGGGGTGTTTTTTAGGGGTATTATTGTGGGGTACCTGTTAGACAAATGCAACCAAGAGGTAATATCAGAAATAAAGGATCATCAAGGATCATTTCATTTGTGCAAGACAGGAAAGACACTAAAAGTGCTAGGTTAAGACTGGCAGTTTCTCTCACCCTGCACAGAATATAACTTTTCTTGATAATTTATTCTTCTGTAAATTGCATCAACAGCAATATTAAGGCAACATAAGAGTCACATTCTGAAATATCATTTTCATTATCAAGAGTAATTATCAAGAAACATTTTTTTAACATGTTTTGGTTCATCTTAATTATAGGAAGGTTTATAACACTTGTTATGGTGGATTTAATTCACCCTAAGTGACGAATGCGAATCATTATCATAATAAGAAAATATAAATCAGATAGCAGCTTTTCTCTATACTGTATTTTATGATGCTTAGTCATAGCTTCATACTTTCTAATTTTCTTAGGGAAAAATATAGATGTCTATTATAGAGTACAGTTACAAGTAATTATGGAAGTATTACTGGAATAAAGGTGCTGATCTAAAACATGGTGACAATCATAACCTTATTTTATTTAGAAAATATTCCTTATTTTAACTAATATTAAACATGTTCATATTTTCCTGAATATATTAAAACTATTGTTTATGAGTATATGGGAGTTTTGGGTTTTTATTCACTTATAAGCATACATGCTTTCTTGTTAGTTCATTTTTAAACTATCTAAAGTAATAATTTAGGTTGGCCTTCTTAATTAGGACACACACACCTAAGCATTTCCTTCGCTGTAACCTAATTCCACAGTCTCAGTGCAGGTCAATTTTAGACTACACTCAACTGAGTAAGCATCTGCTTAATAACATAAGTAGGTGCTTAAGTTATTTCAAAATTGGAGTCTTATAGGCAGGACTGGACTATGCCTACTGTCCATAAGACTTAAAGTTTAGAAAAATCTTAGATGATAGACTTCTGAGCTCTCATTTTAACTTTTTATCCTTATAACAACTTGAACTCAGAAGTTTGAGTCATGAGCCTGAACACTTCGACTTGATTCCTTAGGAATAAAGTTTAATTATTTTACCTTTTACACTGTACTAAATATCTTAATGTAGGAATTAATATTACTAGAGGAAAATTGTGGATGATTGTAGAGCTACAACGGAAGGAAAGAGTTACACTATTAAGCTACTTGTCCTATGAGTGTATGGTTAGTATAGTAGCTAGCAAATTTGTTTTGGTAAATTGAAAACATATGAATATATCTGCTAAATTATATTCATAGATATGTGGACAGTCATGCATATGACAAGCTGCAGGCATAGGAAGTGCTCTCAAACATAAATACAAAATACATGAAAATATATTTCTTTTAAATTCTTTAAGGAGTAATGCTCTGAGGTGTTATGAAACTTCAGTAGACACAAGTTTTCTGGAAATAAATGTGAATTTCACAGGAATCAGCTGTTCTGCCTTTAATGATAAATACCATATTATATGAATAGAACCATTAACATTTGAATGATTATATAGCTATATGGAATTTCAGACACATTCTTACAGTATTGAAGTGACCCGGTGTTCACACATCGCAGAACATTGCGTAGTACAGGATGGTAGTCTCTTAATCATTGTTATTCCCAGTCCAACAAAACTGCACACTGGCAAGGTGAGGCTTATTGTTCAGCTTCAGACAGTTTTTAGTAATACCTGTTTTCACAGTGATGCAATTCAGCTCTATGCAACGGATCACCTCTAACGCTATGGTGCTAACAGCTATACGAATGACTATAAAGATATGATAACACAAGCACAGGTTTGCAGAAAGTAGCAAAAATTACAGATGCTGTGACATGGGGATCAGAAATTATTTCATCCCCAAAACTCTCATTGTTCTTACTTTAAAACAACGGGCTTATTCTTTGTCCTTTTAGTTCCTGGAGGATTAGGCTGCAAATGCCTCAGTGCAACGCGTACAGTCTTCTGCATGCAAATGGTTTCAGCAACAACACCTGTCCCTGTCAAGCTGCGCTGGGAAAGTGTGCATTGGGGTGTTTAAAAATGACACCATGACAGTTGAGATCATCTAACGTGCTCAAGGTAACAGGCTCCTGGCTTAATCACAAGGGGCTGGAGTCAGGGCATAATCAGTGATGGGTCCTTAACTGCAGGATTTGCTCCCCGCCTCGGTTCATCGGAGCCTGAATCTTGCTGATTTCTCAGGCATGCCACAAGACCCATTTGTTCTCTGAGGCTTTTCCAGAGGCGAGAAATAAAATGAGGAGAGTTTTCAGGTGATTTGACAGGATCTGGAGAGTCATTGTCAGTTTGGCTTTAAATGTAGTGCACAATGGCATCCGTAAAAAAATATGCAAGGAGTGGGAAGGCAGGTGCAGAGTTTCCAGCACAAAGAAACAGCTTGCTGCAGATTGAATTAAACTCCATGCAAAACACTTTATTAGGTTTTAGGGATAGAAAACTTTCCCAAAACTTTAGAAACACCCTCCTGCTCATGCTTATTTCAGTTACTTAGCACTTATATCTGGTTAACTAATACTTCAATATATGGACTCCTCATTTGCAAGATGTTGTGAAAGGCAGGCCCATGTGACTAAATGAAGCTCTATTGACTAACTTAGAAGTTTGTGTGAGCTGAAGAATTGAGCCTTTATGCATTTAACTTAGCTCGAGAAGAAATTGATCATCTATTTTTTAAAGAATGTGGGGGTTTTTGTTCAGTTGTTCACTACTTTTAAATATATCTAAATAAATATTTGCTTAACTTTGGAATATAAAAAGTTTGAGAT
>VXBL01008302.1:242010-283197 GCA_013400195.1 Aramus guarauna | reverse complement strand
TTTTTTTTTTTTTTTTTTTTTTTTGTGCCCAGAAGCACCCAAAAGCAGGTATATTCTGTAGAAATGAAGGAGAGATCAATGCTTATCCTGTGAAATGAGAAAACTTAAATACACTGAGTAGAGAATTACAACTAAAGTGGGCCTCACAACCTGTATAATACAGAAATATTGCTGATCACTTTTAAAGTTGGACCCAGCTCTAACTGAAAGCTTGACTTAGTGCCTAATTTTGCAATACAAGCTAGCGAATTTTTATTTAAATACCCATGAGAATGTTGTGTGTAAATACAATACAGAAGACACAACACTATTAAGATCTTTAGGATACAGGTTTTGCAAATGTATCTGAGGAAGAGTGTCTTTTCCTCAGAGCTGTCCCCAAACAAAATGCCTTCCACACTTAATAGCTAAATTCAGCTGCAGATTAATTTGTTTTCTTAGCCTGAGTATAAAAGTAAAAAAATTACTGCATACTTTGCAGTAGGATATGTTCTGAAGTGCTTGCAGAGTACATGATGAAGACCAGGGTATTTATTTTATGAGTTATTCTCCACTAGCTACTGTTCTTCTCAAGTGAGGCTGTATTTAGAAATGTTAGTGAAGACAAAAAACCAAAACATGTTATTTTTCAGAAGTTTGCTAGTTTTACGTCTGAGTCTATTAGGAAGCAGGGCACACAGTGCTGTACTGCAGGCCACTGATTTCATTTTTCTTTTTGCATTGCTCTGACAGCAAGGTCATTTATCTTTCGGATAAGGAATAAGAAGCAAAAAGAAAATAAGAAAGCTATTTCATTTGAAAGTTGTGTATGTACTCTTAAGTTCAGAACATTTTGCCTCTGCCTATTGCTAATTTTTATTCTGCTACAAGCAAGCACACTTCCTCATCAATAAGTTGACTTGGTGATAGGTTTGGCAGTGAAGCCAAATGGGCATGATCTAGTAGGTTAGGATTACTTGATTTGCAACTGCTTATTCTTTAATTACATGGAGGACTAAAAAGGGTGAAGAGGGAAAATTTTATTTGTACATTGTTGGGTACTTCCAAATAAAGCAGTCTATGGAGGGAAAAGCTCACCCTTTTCTCTAAGAAACTTTCTTGAAGGAATTTTTTTTATTATTATTTGTCATGTCACAAGTATTAGAAGAGAGTGCATTGGAGTGCACTGGAAGCACTACAGTATGCATTTAAAAAAAAAAAAAAAAGAAAATTAAAAAGAAGACATTTGGGCTTCAAAATAAAATAATAGGGTGTTCATTGAAGTGTGTCATTCCAAGTCTCTCTTCAAAGTACCCTAGAGAATTTTCCAATTAATGGATGACTATTCTACCAGGTTCTCTGTGAGAACGTCCTTGAACTGTGAGATTCCACAACAGGTGTATGAGGTGGAAAATGTTCACTTCTACCCATTCTCCCTAGGTTTCCTCCACAACTTCTCTCCAACCACTTCCAGCTGGAAATCAGAAATCGACATTAAAACAATCCTCTTTTGAGATAAGAAAGGAGGAAAGGTGTTTCATGAAAGACTTTAAAGTTTCAGATTTGATTCCCTCTCAATTCTTCTCAAACTGATAGGCAACAAATTTTTCAAAGGCTTTCATTACGAAAAGGAGAAAGAGACTGGAAGAGACCATCTGAGTAGTCAGTGCTCTTAACTGGAATGGCAAGGGTTTAGATAAACTGTAAAAATCTATTCTAACAGCTTCTAGACACTTGCGTTTTCTAATTAGAAACATTTTGTCTAAATATTCCCTGTCAGCTTTTTTCCTGCACTGAAAAGCAATACACATGACTAACAGAAAAGTCATTGTTATTTATAGAAGTCATAGGCATTTGCAAAAAAAAAAAATTCAAGTACTAAGACTTAAAAAAATTGTGAAAGTACCTCTGTAAGTGTGGAAAAGTTTACTGAACTTAGATCTTTGAAATCCTTCATAGCAGTCAAAATAAGTATTTCAAACAAGGAACATAGCTTAATTCCTTTTGTCTCAGTCAGAATCCCTGTAAGTCTTCTTGAAAGACCATTGAGAAAATACAGGTCAGAACTAATTTGAAATGTTTATAATGGGAAAGCAATCAGAGCTTTTTACATCATAATTGATACAGGACGTAATACAAAACTGGAATGTTATTGGTCTAATCAGGCTTAATCTCTCTCTTTCTTTTTCATTCATAAAATGCTTAGTGGTGTGAGGTTCTACATTCACTTTTTCATTATTCCTTCAACAAAAACTTTTACAAATTCACACAAATGATGCATATTTTCCATTTTACTTACAAAAAACTTGCATGCACATAGACCTATAACAGGCAAATTGTAACTCTTCAGATACTGATTTCCTTGACATCCAGCAGCCAGTCTCTATCTTGAGTTGATTCCCCTTCTCTGTATGTTGTTTCCTCATTGTCTTTCATGTCACACAGCCTAGACTTGATTATTGATATCTGTCTCAAATATCGTTGCCTCTATTGCTGATTTCTGGACTAGCGACTTTGACCCTTGCATTTATCTCCATCAACACATTCCTTCCCACAGCAGTTCTTCTCAGAGGAAATGCAATGACGTGCATTGACTACCAAGCCATATAGGGAAAGATGTTTAAGCATGGGAAGTTGTACACATTCATCTCTGTTTTCTGCATTAGTGTAGAAACATATATACACAAGAAATTAACACTAAAAACAAAGACAACAAACACTGAATTTTAACACTTTTGAAAATCTTTCCCATGACAGAAGTACATATTCTTTTTGTATATACATACTTTTCCTTCCAAAAATCTGAAGTGTTTGAGTTACCAAAGCTGAAAGTGGAAGGATTATCTGTAATCCTCAAGAATTTTGTCCCAAGAACTGATGACTTGCACTCTGCCTAACAATGTAAAACTCAAGTAGGGCTGGGTGATGACTGACATAGTCGTTTGCTCATCCTCATTTCAACCTTGTACTTGTGCAATTCCACAAGTGCCATTCTGCTATTTGAAATTATTTGTCTTGCCAATAGCTTTTAAACAAGAAACATGAAAAAAAATTAATTCTAACAGAACACTTCAAATTACCTTTTACCTTCTGAATCAGTGGCTTTTAATGCAACCATTTAAGAATTGGACTGATTCAAGAACTTGTTCAATCAGCAGCTCCTTTGATGAATATTCATCTTCCGCTTATCTTAAAATTGGATTTCATATGTACCTGTTGTCTGCTGCTTAGAATCAGTCAAGCACTTGGCATAGACTTGTGTGATGTTTGAATTTTTGGGGGTGGATTCAGCCTTTTGTTCACAGACACAAGGTGCTTTGCCCACCGCCAAACCAGTAGTCATCTGCTTTGGGTGGGAGGATGCAGCTTCTCTGCAGGAGATGATGGAGCACTAAAAAAGGACTTTATGAAGTCAAATATCAGTCAAATGTGAGAACTGGATCCAGTATAATTGTAGCCTGTATGACTTTGCCAACTGGCACCCCCATACAATGGGAGAAGAGGCATAACAGCTGATGGGTAGGACAGTCCCACCTTAGGCTTTTTAGCTGTTAGAAAGAAGATTTGCACACATCTTGTACCTCTGCCTCTTCCATCCAGTATGTGAAGGTCTAAAATCATAGGACATTTGTAGTTGGGCTATTCAGCTAAAGCAGAGTATGAGAAAATTTCTGCCTTAGAAGAGAGAGAGAGCGAGAGGAAGAGAGAATAAGAGTGACACATTGGTGTATATTCAACAGTAATGCCGTGTCAGAGGAGTACAAATGGCGTAGGCATTAACAAAATACTGTTCTTTACAGGTTTTACAGACCTTAGCAAAAGTGGATAGAGTATGTCATAGAGCTAGGTGATGCTAGCCAAATACAACAGTTGAATTTAATTTTGTATTGCTGTTCCATGGTTATTAAAACAGTGACTTCGTGAATAGTGGTATTCTCTTAAAGGATATGCTTCCTTAGGGTACACTTTCACGATTTGCCAGAGATTCACCAACTTTAACTGAAGTCCACTCAAATGCATTAATTAAAATTAATGGCGCACCTGTCCCAGCTCCACTTCCCTCTTCATAGTTGTGTCCCCTGTAGAGCTATTCAAGGAGAGGAAGAACAAACTTGAACTGTATTTTTGTTTAA
Source organism: Aramus guarauna (assembly GCA_013400195.1). Classification (NCBI taxonomy): domain Eukaryota; kingdom Metazoa; phylum Chordata; class Aves; order Gruiformes; family Aramidae; genus Aramus; species Aramus guarauna. Next base: position 279,085 of record VXBL01008302.1, on the reverse strand, counting down.
CTGAAGTAACCAGTTGTCTTGTGTCAGAATATTTATTAGTGTTAATTCCCCAGACTGACATTTAGATTTCAAGTTGATTTTTAGGAGTCAGGTTTAGATGGATTTTAAATAGTATGATTAGCAGATTTTCAGTTAAGGACAAACAAACAAAAATTACTGTTTGGTGTTAAACATGAAATATCCCCATGAGAGCTTTCTTCAGCAAAATTCATGAATAATCATATTCAAGACTCATCTACCCAAACCCCACTACTAATTTTGAATAGCCAGAATATTTTGAGGGTACAGGGTACATGGGTCCATTTTTTCTTGCTTGCAAGAGAACAATGCGTTGCTCTCATGTATACTGCATTACTTAGTCCTGTGTGGGATTCAGAACTTGCATTAGTGCTGTCAATACCACAGAAAGAGTGAGAGTGGCTGAGAAAAAAAATTAATTGGGGTGGAATAAAATCTAGACAGCTGTACTAATCACATTTAAGATTTGTCTCATAGATGACTGACCACCAGGTTTTTAAAATGGAGCTCATCACTTTTCTCTCCTGGGTTTTATGATCATTTTTATGCATTTTACCATTATTCCAGATGTATGCAGCTGTCTAGTTTCTCTTAACATGTGAAAGCTGAAAAAAAAGCTTTACTCCCTGGTATCTAAGACACCTTCTGATCATGAAACATTTTATTTATTGGCTTACTGAGAGGCCACATAAAGTACATTCAGCAAACAGAAACAACTATGGTGGCATGCCCATGAAACTTGTCTCCAGGTTATAGCAGATTTAGGTCCCTTCTCTCTGTAAAAGTAAGGTTTCCTCTGACTGTATACAAAGGTTTGATCTCATCACTCCTGAAGTCTATACATGAATTCAAGTTCAATTTTTAGAGCCAGAGAGAAATTAGATGCCCCAGGCCCTGAGGAATTTCAGTGTCACAACATCTACTTTAATCTCAGCTGGTGGTGAGAATTGTCTGATTGATTTATTTTAAAATAGAAAGTTTTCAATTGCAAGATTTTGCAATATATTATTTTTTTAATTGCANCCCCCCCCCAAAAAAAAAAAGTATTAAGTGGAACATTCCTAAGCAACTCAGGTTTTTAAGAGATAGACAGGAGCCCTGTAACCTGAAATGCACACTTTTCTAGTAAGTATAGGAGAAATGCTTTTAAGTCAATACTGACTCTGATAGTATTAAAATTGCAATAAACATTTCTCATTTTAAGCATTAAAAATTTAAAAAAATCAGTAAAAATCCTAAAATGAGCATACTCATAAGGAATATTATTGGTACTCACAGTACAAATCAACATAGAAAATCAAAAGCTTACTCTCAGAGTGATCAGTATGAAAAATGGTTCCAGTCACTTTGATCCACCATCACTACTTCCTGACTTGGAAACACTTTACATGTTCAAAACTGGTCAATGATTCACTCCACAGTCATTAAACAAACATCAGTACTTGTAGACATCCTCTGTGCTGTAAGAAGAAAGCTAATTTTCAATTGTAGCAAGCTGTAACAGAGATAAAAGAGCAAATTTTCAGGACTAATATCACATCAAAATAAGCTGCATGTCTTTACACTTAATGACTTGCTGTAATTCTAGACTATTGACTATTTCCATGGAGCATTTTTGGATGCTGTCCATCTTCACGGTTCATTACTTTTGCAATCCATACAGTTCACTAAAGCATTTAAAACCATTCTCCTTGATGCAATACAAAGATGACATAAGTTATTATCGTTATCTAGGTACTCTTTGGCCAACTGTACGCATGATGCAAAAATGTTGTTTAAAGTAAACATAATTTCTCCCTTTCTATATCACTGATATTTGTTGCTATGGTCATAATCAGTGATCGAGAGTGGCTATACCCAACTAAGCATCAGTCATTGCTCAATCTAGAACTGAACATGTGATATAAGTCACTGGTAGAAAGCACATCCATTTTTTTTTAACATGAATCAAAATGAGTTTTTTTTAACAAATGTCATGCCAACTTCTGACATAATAAAAAACAACACTTGCATTCTTCTCAGTCATTGTTTTCTGTGTAAAATGGCTTGAGATGTGAAGACAAAATACCCATAGCTAAGAAATTCAAGTAAAAACATTGTAAGTTGGCATACTGATACTGAAAAATATGGTCTTGTTGAGGTTGATTACCCTTTCAAATAGCCTGGAAGAGAGGGCAGACTGGCGTAATATAAAAACTGGTTGTATTTCCTCAAACTATATTTAAACTTATACTCCACTCACAAATGTCCTGAAAATGAATTGCCCAAGCAGAGCATTTAGATTTTTACAATATGATCATTTCTGTTTTTACAGGTAAAGTTGGATTAGTAAGGAAATAAAAAAGAGAGACATTAACAATGTGGACATATTAAACTGCTATAATTTCACTTTAGAATGAGCATCTGGCTGAGATATATGGGCCAGTTTAATCATCAAAGTAAAATTTTTGCAGCTTGTTTGCACACAACTGAATTTATGTGTAATGCAATCCTCATCTGGAGGTGTTTTTAAGGGACAAACAGTTAAAGGCAAGTTCTTTCTCTATCAGTACAACAAACTGGGTTGATTTATCCAATGCTGACAAAAATGATATAAAGTAAGTATTAATCAAATTATGGTAGCAGACTGATGGAACCATGTATTGGTCCTGGTTTCATGAAAAAACAAAATCAATGTTTCCAATTTATGGAAAAAAAAAGCCATGGTAGTCTGAGTTTGGATTCTTATTTTGCTAGTATCACAGTGTAGCAGTGACAGAGTTAATCTTGGAATACATGAATCTCTGAAATTTCTTTATGGGAAGTAATAATAATAATATTAATAATAATAGAACAACAATAATAATAGTAATACTTTTCCGTATGCATTCACCAAGAGAAAGAAAAAAATATACAGAAGTTACTCCAACTGCTTTTCAAGGTGCATGTATCAAAGTCTTTTCAACATAAATGTCGAGAGAAAACTCTTTGAAGAAACTGGTATGACCAGTTTCTTCCTGCTAGAAAGCATCTAGACATAGATTACCCTATTTCTGCCCAGACCTGGAACTTCGAAGACATGCATCAACACACCCTATATCTTTTCCAACTTTGTAAAAGCTAAATAGTAATTATGAAAGTGTCATGTTAAAGTACAAAGTTTCCACTTACTGACCCTCAGAACTCACATAAACCTGCTGTAAAAAAGCACAAATATATATAAGTTTTATGTTGTCTCTATGTCTGTTACTGCTTGGCAGAAAGGCACTGGCTTGTACCTGTCAAAGGAAATTCCTCTCTAGTGGTGTGGCACCCACATTTTATCAGTATGGAAAATTTTAATTTTGGTAGAAATAGTAAACCCACCTCTGGTCTCACAGAAGATACTGGAAAGACTAAATTTCCAAAAACACAGTGGTAAATGTTATCTGTTTTATCTGCAAAAAGATTATATTGAGCATGTGAAAAATCTTCTTGAAATCAGCAAATATTTTTTTGTTGATTAACCTCAACATGTTAGCAACAAATGAGAGTGGAAAAATATCACTTTCACATACGTATTTGTAGCAAAAATGAATACATCTATACATTTTATTTTGACTGAACTTCTATTTGTACTTAGATTTTTGTCATTTAAATAATACTAGCAATTGGGAAGACTATATATTTGCACTTTGCTTCTTAAAAATCACTTTTTCAGTACATAGGGTCTCTTGGACCACTTTATATTAAGGCTACATTTATAAGTAGCTTATCAATTTTCAACAATTGTTATTGCTGCTGGTTAATTGCACGTTACAGCATCTGACTGGAGAAAGTTTGGTTATAAAACAGATTGATAAGCATTTTGCAGATGAGCTTATATGTAATTAAAGCACACAAGCTCCACTCCACAGTATGCTTATTGCAATCTCTGTTAATTATTTATTAAACTTTTCCAAATTGTACTGTTATAATGAAGTACAAATTGTACCATTACTCACAGATAGTGCAAAGGCTATATATGCAAATTTAGTTGCCACACTTATTTTTTTATGAGTGTAAGGATCTTAGTGTCAATTACAAGAAAATTATTCTTAAGAAAATGTTTAACCTTAGTGATTTTATATTAACATAGAATATGTTTTGAACATGAAAGTAATAGGAGTGTGCACTTCAAATTTAAAGGATTTATATTAAGGCCACCTAGAACCATACATTGAAAATGAAAGAGGGGACAGCAATTTCTCTCGGCCAGTAGAGAGATTATTGTTGCAAGCAATGGGGTTACAGTATTGAAATCTCTGGGCCAGAACTGCTTTCCTTCCATGACCTTTTGCAACTCATATAAATCCATTTATTTTTCAAGATATTCTAGTACATATATTTTCATGTTGAAGATACCAACACGGCTCATCTACTTTTCTGTTCTATCATATCATCTCAATGGAATATACCTTTACCAAAAGCCTTTGAGCAAGCTCGCTTTTGACCTGTGAAGTAAGAAAATGGAGCTGCAATGTTCTTCCTTGCTCTGAGGAGAAAATACATCTTTTTAGCCTTTTTTGCCGTTCTAGTCACTTCCTTGACAAATATAATTATTATAGCTTGAGTGGTAGAAGCCTATCACAAAATCCACTCAACCTGTGTGATTGTCTTCCCAGCAGCACAGATGCAGGGTGCTGAAGTTCGGGGGAGAAACTGGTACCTTTCAGTGGATCTTTGTGCATAACCTTCTTGCTTCTTTCTTCACGATCATTAAGTGGTATTGATCGTGCACAAAAATTACACTTAGAAGTTTTTGGAGCACCTGGAGTCTGTATTACCTTAAAGTCTGAGGTAAGCCCACATCACAGTGATCCAATCTCATTTCAAAATGCATTTGATGCTTAAAACAATTTCACAAAGATAAAGGCCAGCTGTGAAATTCATTAAATGTAGATGTAAATTCCCTAAATGTCTGAATTTGTTCAGATGTGTATTATTGTTGTAGGTCCACCTCTGGTCACATTTTAATTAAGTTTTCAAAACTGAGACATGGAAAAAGGAAACATTTGGTTAAAAAACATCCATGGCCAAGAGAAAAATAAAAATGACCAAAGAAAAAACAGACATCTACAAGAAAATTTCAGCTCTTCACATCTCAATCTAGATCTCAAATTCACTCACATGATTTACATTAAAAATATAAGACATTTTCTACTGTCAGAGCAAAATTAAATTCAAATTGACCTCAACTGATTTAGATGAAACAGATCTAAGGCTTGATTTCTTGGAGCAGAAAAAGTGCAGTCATCCCAAACTTCTTCATCTTTTCTGTCCCTCTCATTCAAGAAAATAATTATTTTCATAGTAAGAATGATTCTCAAAAAGAAACTACACATGGCCAAAACATCACAGTAGTCATGGTAACCTGATCTTAACAGTAGGACATCTTGATAAAAAAAGATAGACATAACAGGAGGCAAGCTACAAACCTCGTCTTTAGAGCAGTTCTGAAATAACTTCTCTGAGGTAAATGATGATGAAGTCTTTGTTCCTGTTATATGGTTTGAGCTATTTCCCTCTCTGTGTGAAAACAGTGCATTTGCTCTAAACTCATTTCAAAGTGTTTACTTTAGCTACTTTTTTTTTCCCCCCAGTGGAGAGTAAATATCAAAACCTAGATATCCAAGTTTAACTCTTACAATGTATAACTAACTGGAAGAATCTTGACTTTCCACCTTGCTGTTTACCTCCTTGCATCCATGAATTTCCCTATAAGGAAGAAAAAAAACCCAACATGTGTGTGGTGGTGATCTCTAGAAGTACTTAAATTTCTTTCTATGGTTGGCCAATTAGATGTTAAAATCCAAATTTCCAAAGTATTCAGTTGCATTATTTCCAACAAAACTGAGTGGAATTAGACATTCAGGTATCTCTAGGTTGACTTACTTATTTAAGAAAGTGTAATTCCTAATAGGATTTGGCTAACTGATGCTGAAGTAAGAACTTTGTCACTTCACCTGTCTGTAGACTACCTAAAGGACAAGCAAGAAGTTTTCAGTTCACTGAGGTTAGAAGGTAGCCTCCACTTGAATCTTTAAAGTTGGTTTTTCATTTCATCCACAAGCTTGTAAATTAATTATAAATGTTTTTTTCACTAGACAGATCACTATCCCTGAGGTTAGGAAGAGTCATTAAGAGACATTCAGACAGTATTGAAATAGTTAATACAGTCTTAATCAAATACTGTTCATTTACTTTAAAACTTATATGTTATTTGAAAACCCATTGAAACATATAAATCTACAGATTTATCACACTGTCATGATTTTTTTTTAAATTCTTCTTTATATTTACAAATCTATTTCAATTTCAGGTTAAATAGTCAGAAAAGGCTGAGAATTATTTATATCATAACCTAGATTCTTCATCTAGTTAATATAGAAAATGTATTCCCTCACTCTCAGAAATGGACTGCTGAACCTCTTACTTGCCATTTCTCAAATATATTGGACTATGACTACATGTGTGAAATTTTGAAAAATATTTAAAGTGTTTAATTTTCTTAAGTTCTTAAACAGATAATGGTGAAACTCAGAGATTAGTCCTCAGCTGGTATATATATAAATTACAGTAGACTGGGGAGAATGGCAATGCGATGATTAACACCTGCTGGGCTCTGACCCTGAAACGTCATCACTTCAGAAATAACAATCCCTGTGCTGTCAGTATAAAGAAACTATTTTCTACTCTTAAAAACTTCAGTTTAGTTAAAAAAAAAAAAAAAGTAAAAAAAATCTGCCTTAATTTCTTTTTTCTTCTTCTCTAAAAATTGTATGAAAATGTACTTTGTGACTGAGGCATCAACAATTAAATTAATTGGTAGTCCTATGAGTTGTATTAAAAGACAGGGCAAAAGCCAACTGGTCTGCTTCCCCAGCTCCAAGTCCTATAGATTGGAGATGGATGGATGGAGGGAGGGATAGACAGATGGATGGCAAGCAGTTGTGAGGAAGTATGTGTGGAAGCTACTGAATATGTTGTTGTAGTCATAGTAGTAGTAATAATGATAATAATACCACCACAACAAAATCACAAAAGACAAACATAGTAGTCAACCTAAAAATGAATGAATAAATAAATAAATAAATAAATAAAAATCAGTTAACAATGGGGAAAAGCTAGCTCAACTCTGATCTTGATGGAGATTGTTTTGCCTGGCATTGCTTTCTCTTCTTGGTTTGTTTTTTTTTTTTTTTGTTTTGTTTTTTGTTTTTTTTAATGATTTTACAAACTTTTTCTTCTTTTGTACTTTCTTTTACATTTTTGTTTGCTAACCCAAACCAAAAAATTTTTGGGCAATGATTTTCACAGCTTGTTGCACAGGTTTTTACTACTTGCCTGATATTTTCTGTGAAGATTGCTGACACAATAATATTGACATTCATAGAAACAGATTCTCTGGTAAAGTTTCTGATTATAAGTAGTAATAACAACAGAAATGTAATTTATTAAAAACATTGATCCATGTGTTTGATAACTAGTAAGTAAATAAAACCAATTAGAAGCCCCCAAAATACACTTGTATAAAGTAATGTCCTGTTAACTATTTTTCTGAGATCCAGAATCACCAGAACAACAGCAATGTGTATACTCCACTGAGAATGAAAATAAAAGAGAGGTTGCTGAAAATACTGCTTCTTTTTCATGACAAGATTTCAATTTAAAGTCTGAGTTTGCATTCCTAGCAATCTCGGTAATGCAGACTTCTCATGGAAAGTTCTGAATTTCAGCAGGGTGCTGTGGTCACAGCAACAGACTAATGCAGAATGTGCAGTGATGACAGCTTTCATAGCTGGTCCTTTGCTCCAACACATTTTCTGTCATGGCTGGTAGTGAAACTGTGTCTTTATATCTTATGGAATGATTTAGCACATTCTTTCCAAAATGTAATTAAGTCATTTACTAATTCTTTCTCCCTTTTTATGCTTTTTTGGGCTATTTCTCCTGGCAATACAGAAGTACTTGTCAGGTATTTAAATAAGTGACACCTCTATAGATGTCCTGGTTTTCAGAATATATTTCAGTTTTGGTGTTTTTCATAGTGTGTGAGGCAGAAGAGGATCCTTTAGAGATTGTAACAGGTGTATTGAGAATTATGCTAAGCTTCACCCTGGTTCACAGTCATTGCAACCCTATTAAAATCAATGCCGCAGCTCACCCCATTATTAAGCTGTTCTTTAAGCTTCATTCTTGACAGTACCCATTGATAGCAGAAATATGAAATAGCAGCAAAGTGCCAAAGGTACTATAAATCTTTGTATGAGTTTGATGGAATTATCATGGGACAGAAAAAAACCCAACTTAAGCCTCACAGCAGACTGGAATCCTGAAAAAATCTGTTTGCTCTGACTGAAAGCAGATCATTGCAGAGCAACATCCACTTACGGGAAGGAAGAAAAGGCATCACTGGCTCCACAATGTGTACCTACCGGATTATTTGACTTAAGTCAGGCTTCATTGACAACATGTAAATAAGCAAACCTTAGTTTTAGTGATCACTTATTTGTCTCTCACAAATGTCTGAGAAGCATGAAAAACAAACATAATTTAGGTTCTTCCCTACTTTATCAGAGCATAATTTCTCTGGTACTTAAAATGTTTTATTGTCTGCATTTTGGAGTTGTCCATGTGTTCCTTGTAATCCAAAGGCTATTTCTCACCGACAGTCCTTTCTTTCCCTCTTACCAATTCAGCCATCATTATTCATGTTACTGAAAATGCTTCATTCCATTTTAAATGAACGTTTTCTGCAAAATATTATTTCATTTTCATTTGATTTAAACCAAGTGGAATTTGCAAGAAGAGTTTACATTAGTCTCTAGGATGGCATGGTAGACAACTAAAACAAATTTGTTTTATTTAATCCTCACAGGATGCGATATTTTTCAAGTAGCTGATGCTTGAAAACATCCATATGTATCAACTGCAGAACCTGAAAAAGCTGAAAATTAATTTTCCTCAGAAAAGCAAAGAACAAAGTGAAATGACATGCTTGCAAACTTAAATTGCAGAGTACACATACCTGAGCTAATGATAATGCTTCGGTGTTTTGCCAAACAGCCTTTTTACCACTTTCTTTGCAATGGAAAATATGAAGTCATTATGAACTGATAAACAATCATATATATATATTTGTGAGTATAGGGGTGTGTGTGTGTGTGTATATACAGAGAGAGAGAAGGGTAAAAACAAACATGTTTTCTTCCTCCAAAAGTAGAAATGCCAACAACTAAAAAATTCATACAAACATTGTCAAAGAGACAGCACCTACCCAAGATCTACCAGATGAATGGGAAGAAAAAGGAGCATACAAAAGTTACACACTGTTATTATCACATCTGAGGTCAAAGAAGCAAACACAATATTCTAGAAGCATTAGTACCTAGAAATTAACCTCTTACAATCATCACTGAGATCTTATATGTGTGGCTCTAACCTATAACCAAAGTCCAAATCATAGAATCATAGAATGGTTTCTGTTGGAAGCGACTCATCCTCCTTTTATCACTAACATACCTATAGAAACTTTTCTTGTTGTCCTTAACTTCCCTGGTCAGATTTAACTCTTCAGGGCTTTAGCTTTCCTAAGCTGATCCCTGATTGGACAGTTTTTCTCTATTCCTCCCTGGTTACCTGCCCTTGCTTTCACCCTTTCTAGGTTTCTTTTTTGTGATTGAGATTCTCTAGGAGCTCCTTGTTCATCCATGCAGGCCTCCTGGTGTTTTTGCCTGACTTCTTTGTTGGGATGCACCACTCTTGAGCTTGGAGAAGGTGACCCTTGAATACTAGGCAGTTATCTTGGGCCTTTCTTCACTCCAGGGCTTTGTCCCACAGTATTCTACCAAGCAGATCCCTGAAGAGGGCCAAAGTCTGCTCCCCTGAAGTCCAGGGCAGTGGGCTTGCTGTGCGCCCTTCTCACTGCCCTGAGGATCTTGAACTTCACCATTTCATGGTCACTGCAGCCAAGGCTGCCCTTGAGCTTCACATCCCCTACCAACCCTCTCCTTGTTGGTGAGAACAATGTCCAGCATGGCACTTTTGCTTGTTGGCAACTCTATCACTTTTTCAGATGAAGTTACCATCAACGCATTCCAGGAGCTTCCTGGATTGTTTGTGCCCTGCTGTGTTGTTCCTCCAACAGATATTGAGGTGATTGAAGTCCCCCATAAGGACCAGGGCTTGTGAATGTGAGACCGGTCCTACCTTTCTGTAGAGGGCCTCATCTGCTCAGTCTCCCTGGTCGGGTGGTCTGTAGCAGACCCCCACTATAGTGTCCCCTGTCCCTGCACTCCCTTTAATCCTGACGCATAAGCTCTCAGATGGCTCCTCATCCATCCCCAGAGGGAGCTCCATGCACTCCAGACCACAGCCACAGCCCATTCTTGTCTCCCTTACCTTTCCTTCGTAAAGAGCCTGTATCATTCCATTCCAGCACTCCATTCGCAGAAGCCATCCCACCTTCTTAAAGAGTTAATTTCTGCTTTTATGTTATCATCTGAAAGCCAGTACAGGAGATGCACAAATATATATATACATATAGGAGATGCATATGTGTGTATATATATATACATATGCATACATAGATATACGCACACAGAGGAGATGTGGTGATAGTGCACGATATCTGAAAGGGGTTAGTAAATTCTGTACTAAGCATGGGTGTTAATGCCTGCCAGTATAGAAAAGACTTTTGAGAGTACACATGAAATGCATACTTTGAATGGCAGTTTAGGTGGGAAAATAGTCTCAGAAGTAAAATCCATCTGTCAGATGACAATATTAAAACAAGGGGAACATGTATTAAATCAAAAGACAATAAAATAAATCTGAAGTCTTTGCCGTTCTATACATTTTTTAATTATTATTATTTTTTTAATGGGATGGCTACCATCCCATTTCTGTTAATGAGGCTGGGGATACTGAAAGGGATCTCCATGCCTAGCAGGTTCAAGCACCTCTGTGCAATAAAAAGTATATATAGCTACAACCACTGGTTACTATCACTCAGTCTCCATACCTTAGTATATTCCAGCTTGTACAAATTGTTACTGGAGGAGTACACAAAAAAACCAAAACCAAACCTCAATAGGCAATTTTTTTCTGGTCACCTAGTGCTTGTCTTGATCCTACAAATGATTTACAATAATAACTTTATATGTGTTCTTATTAACTGCTTCCATGGTGCTGTTTCCATGAATGAAGATACTCTCTGAAGTCAAGCATTTGCAGAATCACTAGCTTAGATAAAACAATCTTCAGAGGCTTGCTCTGTTTGATGTGATTAGCAATAAAAGAACAATGAATTACATTCTGTATTTACTTTTCTTACAATCTAATGTTCTCACTCCAAAAATGGCTCTGTGCAGGTAGACCTCTTGTGCCTTTATACTGAACACTTTTGGCTCCCACTGAATCTACGCTAAGACTTTAAACAATCGGTTTCAAAACAGTTCAAATCAGGGAGAAAACCAGAAGAAAACCTGACTTTTTGCATCCCTGACCATTCAATGTCAATATCAATATTCATTAGAGGAGCAGGGCAGTTATCCTGATTTATACCAACTAAGCATCAAATCGTAAGATTAGGTAAAATTGTTTAGAGTTATCTTTTCCGTTTCTCAGTTTCATCTTCAGAGGAATGAAGACAAGAATGCCCATCAAATTAGTCTTTTTCTTACAATTTGTTGAAGGGCTCATTCAAAACAAAGAATTAATTTCCTTTAAATGCTAAGAACAACAGGAACTGATTTTCCATGAGGATGAATTATCATTTCTATGATTAATTATTATCAGTTACTGTAGTAGGTTACTTTATAGACTGGATTTAAACACCGTGTAGCCTCCTTCTTTATGTTTCAGCTGGCCTGACTTATAAACACATGAAAATAATTTTATCTTGCCATATGTCTATCTAAATAAAGTGATATCTGAAAGTTCAACTCAAAGCCTGAATGCTTAACATGGAAACATTTCTTTGTAGATAAATTGTGCCTAGGAATGGCATAATGCACTTAGTCTGAAATAAAAATATCACACAGAAAGCAAGCTTACAATCAGGAAAAAGAAAATAAAATTATATATATTTAGATATATAAAGATTCTCTTTTTTTTTTTTCCTAGACTTTGAGGAAAATAACACAGTCTCATGCCTTTTACCATGCTTTTTATTACTGAAATTCTGCTCAAGGCAGAAGAGAAAAAATGGTACTTGTAGCTTCTAGTTTTGCAGTTCTTTGGGGGCAGGGGAAGGGGGGGAGGGGGGAAGGCAGGGAAACCTTTGCCTATATATATATGTATATATATATATTTGTGTAATGTATCTCTCCGTATAACTAGGTGCAACTGTGTTGTGGTGTAGTTCAGAGAAAAAATAAAATGTGGTATCAGAAGCACATTAGCATAGTTTGGAAGCAAGATGAACTGAGTGTTCTACTACAGTGATCTTCTAGGTAAACATACTAATTTCATCCTCGTATAAGAAAGGTGACAGCTTTCATAAGGTGAAAAATAACACCCTGTATCGATGTGGTTGTACTACATTTCATGTAGCTACTAGACAATTCTATCAAAGAAAAAGTGCTTGTCACACAAGAAGAAAGACTATCAATCAGTTATTTTAGTGCATATAAGCACCTCATTTCCATGGTCTTTATTGAAAATTAATAGATTCTGCCTAAATACCTTGAAATCGCTTCCTTTTTAGGCAGAGGCACATTTGAAATATGCAAGTAAATGTTGTACAAGGTGATGAGGTGTACAACATACAAGGTTAGAGTCCCTTTTACACTTAACATTACAAAAAGCTTAGGACATAGCTTCTTTTCATTTTTAAGGCCTCAATCTTGTATTTATACTTTTTTGTTTAGTGGTCAGAAATTTGGCTCCAACAACTCATTGCCACATTTTACAAATACTGAGGACAAATGTCCTCAGCTTTCTGCCTGAAATGCTTGTGTATGAAAAACTGAAGTCATGCTCAGATTTAACTATGTTCCGTAAATATACTGAAGTGAAATACACCGTAGACCCAAGTGAGGTAACAACAAAATAATTAAACAAACAGCTAATTTAACTTTCTCTGTCTTTAAGTCTGACTGAACTCTTATAACATCTAGAGAAGACCACCAGTAGAAGTCACCTCATTTAGGTGGAGTGGGAAGCAGCAAGGGGAAAGCCAGCATTGTTTCTCCTACCAAGAAACGTTCGATGGCATAGAGAACTAGTCTGAACATTAAGCAAGGATTTAGTTTTCTCTTAGGTCTAAGGGTTCCTAGACCATAGGATGACTCTGTGTTTCTACAAGCCATTCATCATCACCAGCAAGAACTATCTCCAGAGAGTTGCAAGCATGTTGAGATTCTGAAATTAGTTTTCTTGGTGATGATATATGATGTAAGAACATGACAGCTTGATTGCCATAATAATGAAACTGCCAAGCTTTGGCAGGGAGGGAGGCAGAAGAAGGGGGAAACATGAAACACATTGCAATTTAAATTCTGGTGTTGGTCCAAGATTGCTTTAATTTTACTCATCTACTCCCAGAACCAGGAAAATATATTTTTTTAAAGCCTTCTGATGGTAAATGGCACTTTGGGGATGTAAACTTATTATCTCACCCACAAATTTCTCTGTACCCTGCCTGTATCCATGTTTTATTATGTGAGTTTTATTAGTCTTGGACTCATTATTTTTACCTTAAGAAAATATTCTTATTTTACCCTAATTGGTTTCCCCACTACAAATAACAAAAAATAAAAGTGTAACACTTTCCTGTAACTTGACAAGTATTTAAAGAACTTTGATGGGAAAATATAAAGCTGGATAGATTACATTTGTTTTTCTTGGGTAACTGTTGTATTAATAACTGTTGTCTGTGAAAGTAAAAATGAGGAAGAGCTTACATTTATATGTAACACATTTGAACAGAAAAGGATCCTCCTGTGTCCGGTAGTATTCATATATATACATAAAATATATATGAATATATATTCATATACATTTATTATATATAAGCAACAGAATTTTGCATTCCAATCAAACATACTAATTACTTGGTAGTGTAAGGAAAATGAAGAGTAATTCCTGTAGAGGCAAACTGCAGGTAAAATTCTAAGTAGAACACAATTTCAGTATTCTAATTACATTAAAACAGCAAGGTCAATATTTCCTTGTGAAATGTTCCACTCTCTCTTTACTACTTACTACCCAAAGTCTGCAGTCTGTGGAGCGATACCTAGGTTCAACAAACAGGTAGCAGAGCTGATTTAGCTAAACTGTAGTCATCCCCCCTCCCCCTGAGTTTTCAGAGTAATTGGTGATCAGTCGCTCACTCCAGTTCATCACACAGCTGTACAAATTCTTGTGTTGGCAGAGAGGTCGGTGGCAAATGCACTGTTTCTTATGGCAGGGAAAAAACATATATGGCAGGTTTACAGCACTTTCTGGATTATGTTCCAGGGTATTAATTCAAGGACAAGACAAGCAACAATGATATACAGATATCCAAAATGTGTCACTGTCCTGGTTAAATGCATTTCAGATGTGACTCTGATGCAGAAAAAGTGTTTAAATATATCCAGCTCAAGAAGTGACATTGATAAATTAATATCAAACAGTAAAGAAAAAATATTAGTAAGTGCATTCAGACTGGATGGGCTGAACTCTTCTGGGAAGCTATGATACCTGTAGCAGTCATCGCCTAAAATCATGGTTCTGCTAGACAAGATGACCAGCTTGCCAAGTCACAACATGCTTTGTGTGCATTGCTGCTTTATCTCTTTGTATCTCCTGCCAGTGCTGCAGAGGTCTGATTCTGCTTTGTTATCTAGGTGAGATCCTAGAACAAGTGTTAATGGTGGTTGAGGTCCAAGAACAAGTGTTATTGGTGGTACCCAAGCTCTTTATCACCTAGACTGAATTCCAATACACATATACTGAAGTTCTTATTTGTCACCATGAGAAAGAGGACTTGAATTTGGATATCATGATGAAGTAACACATTTTATTTTCTTTAATCCATCTCCAGAATGAATTAATTCATAAGGATTGTGAATGTCTTGTATAACGACTTCTGTCCTTTTAGCAGAACAGTACCATGCTGCAGCTTGCGACTGTTATATGGCATAAATGCCAGGGGACAATAATGTGTCACCTTCTTTAAGTAACAAACAATGGGTTAATAACATCACAAGTAATGGCAAGCAATGTGGTCATCCTCTCCCCATAATAATAGAGGTTGTTTGAACAGTAAAAGAAACCTGATTAACTGAGTGACTACTAAATAATATATGGTGGTTAAGTCTGTCAATATTCACTGACAAGGTTATCAGCAAGATGTCAATGAGAGATGGTGGCAGAGTGAACTTGTGAAAGAAGTCAATGGCTTCCAGCCAAGAAATGATAGAGGGAAGAGTGGCAGGGATGGATGGTAAGCTATTGTACCACTGAGGAAAATCAGAAGAGAAGGAAAAAAAAATGTCTAAGCCCCATGTTTGCTATGAAGAAGATTTGTTTGGTCACAGCAAGAAAATGATCGTTAAATCAATTAAATAGGAAGCAGCTTGTTTTCCCAATATTCCTTCTACTGAAGCCTAAAAGAAGTTATGTCATTGACTCCAAAAGCAGTAGAGCTGGTTACACAGTAGCTAGGATGGCTCTCAAACAAGCAAACAAAAAATTTCTCCATTGTTTGTGTATGGCTTAATTTTGTAAGGAAAGATTGCAAGGGCATTTAAGACTCCACTTAATTTCATGGAGGAAGAGATGCATAAAAACTTTCAACAAAATATGTCCTCAAGTTTTTTGCAATCTCTCAATACCTTTGAGAGGTAGCGAACTGCTATTACACCTCATTTAGAAAAAATACAATGCACAACATAACTAAAAGACAGATTTTTAAAGATATTAAGGTGTTTAAAGATAAAAATGTGAGATTTGTCAAAAGCAGGTGACAGCTAGACATGTAACTCAAAGATATTTCAGTCATTAAAAATCAATGGAAATTAAATGTGCAGACGCTTTAAAAAAATACCATCAATTAGATAATTATTCAGAGACATAAGTTTCAAAAACCTGTCATTAGGTGACTTTCTGGTGTCAGAGAGGAACTCTGGAATGTAAATAGTAGCTGAAACTCCTCTCTGAAAATCTGCATTTTAAATCTTTCTTGGAGCCATTAGCAGTAGAACTAACTAACTAACTAACTAACTTAAATGTCAATGTAATAATATTACATCACTAATTCATAGAAAGATATTTAGCTGAAAGCCTTATGGTCATAAAAAATCTTGCCAGAAAGATGTCTCACCACTCCATGTGCTTTGACCAAGTCTTGTGGGTTTGTGCTACATAAGGATTTGGCAGACAAACATTAAAAGATGTCTCATGAATGAACAGAAAGTATCATGGCATATTTTGTTCTAAATGTTTTAGAATTTAAAAAATCCTGAATTCAGAGTGCTATCATTTTTTCTTCATAGCATATTTTTTACTTCCTCATTCATTCCCATGTCCCTGAGATACTCCTCACAAATTTCTTGCAACCTGAACTTCTCTGATTCATAATCTTCCTTCATCCTATAATCTGTCTCTCTGTTCTCCTATCCTCTTACTACAGTTTCCTTTCCTTTTCCCTCTGCCATTTTCATTTTGTGCATGCCCCATGGTTTACTTTTGGCCTCACAGTGATTCCTCTTCCCTGTTCCCTATATTCATAATGTTTGCTACAAGCCATGAATGACAAGGATGTCTGAACAAATCCAGTATACCTCTTTTATTCTCCACAAATCCGTGTGAACAAAAAAGTGACTGTCTGCATTTCAAAAGGACAGGGAACACAATGCCCTGTGCTCAGAGGAATAGGTTATGGTTTATTTTACTTTGAGTAAAGAACTTCATTGAGAGTGGCAGGAATTGAAGCACCTTAGAGATTACTGTTTGTTCCAGCTGAATTGTCATTGTCACTCTGCAATCTGTGACCTGTCTGCGCTTCTTTACTGAAGTTGTCTCATAATTACCAAAGCTACTGTGTTCTGAACCTTGTGAATACTGTCATAAAGGGCATTATTTGGATTGTCCAGCTGGCAAATAGAGTTTGGCCCTTACAGAAGCCTTGGGTGTCCTGTTCTGCAGGTGACATTGATTAGATGTGCTGTAAGGAAGAGATGACATTTTAAAGGTTTCAATATGCAAATGATTTTTTTTTCCCCACAGAAAGGATAGCCTTATGAAATGTTACAGAAATGACTCTTACAGCTAGTTAAAAAAAAAATTAAAAAAAAAAAAAAGGGAAAGGCCCATATCTCCTCACATACTCTATCTCTGAGAAAGCAAGCAGGAGCTAAAACTGGAATGACCTGTCATAAATCTGTGTGTTGAAAACTATCTTGACATTCGCTTTGCTTTTAAATTTGTAGGCACTGATTGGCTTTCATGCATTAATTGTGTGAGCGAAACAGTTCACTGAGTTGGTACAGTTATGCAGGTTGGCAAGCTGTCTAACCTCCCTCTGTCCAGTGTCTTACACTCAGCAGCTCCAGTCATTCTTCCCATCAGACCAGCAGGTTCCTGAGATATTTTTGAATTGCAGTGCATCTCACTGTTCCCTTTCCTCCTTGCTGGGCATATCTGCAGACCTATCAAGTCCTGTTGAGTGGCAGACTCACATAAGTACTTCACTCATGGTGTTTCCCTGCTGCTAGTGTTTCATGCTTTTGAATGGTAAAACCACAGACCTTTCTCCTGTGGGAGAAGCCCACCAGCCTCCTGAAGCCCCTGTACAGGTGAGCTTCTGGATCTGTTACCTGTTCTCACCTGTGCTTGGTGTTTAGGGTAGAGGAACAAAGCAGCTCTTCTGTACTTCAGGTAGGGATGCACATTATAGTCAGATCCTGCAAACAAAAATTTTGGCTCCTATAGGGCACACTCCCTAGTGGCAGTATAGAGCAAGGACTCCCATATCTGGACTTAAGCCTGTTGTATGATTCTGTGTTCCTACATGGTCAGAATAAAGTTGATATGTGAGGAGATGGTTGAAAAAAAAAAACAAACAAAAAAATCCCAACATAAAAGCTATACTTGTTTTCATGCCTTTGTAACAATAAGTGAAAAATTGTAAATCTATTTATTGTGTCAGTATAGGTGTGAGCATTCAATGATATACTCTCTTTTCAATGAGATTAATCATTGTTTTCCACTGCAGAAGTAGTTGGCATGAGTAATATGAGAATAGAGATGAACAAGCAGAGAGAGGTAAAACTGAGCCCTCATGAAACCCAGCGTTAAACAAACCCATTCAAATAACCCATATAACCGTGAGCCAACAGGTATGACACATTTGTTCTTCAGCCTCAAGACTCTTTCCCAGATGTCCAATTACTCTCTTGTTTCCCTTTTAGTAGTCGCCACTCTGCAGACAATTTTGCATTCTGCCAGGCATCAGACATGTAACTTTATTTTATTCACTCTTCACTAGCTGTTCAGTCATTTAGCTTTAGCACTGTGATTCCAAGAAAGCATCAAAGCATCGCAGAAGTGATGAGATATGAACAGTGCTCAAACCAGACATTGCCAATCTGCTATTTTAAAATAATTACATGAGGGATACTGACATTAAAAACAAGCTTTGAACTATTATTAAATAGTCAGCTTAGTTCTTATATAATTCTAAAAAGAGTTAAGAAAGACAAAGCAGAAGTGGAACCAAAAACTTTTCTGCCTTAGAATGCCTTACTGGGACCTGTCATTGCAGCTATATAGGAACAGTCCTTACTACATGTTAGGATACTGTCTTCTTAATGTTATATCATTATTATCATTCATATAGTGATGTCAAACAGAAGATGTCCTAAGACATCATAATGAAAACCTTGAAGACTGAGCTATGGTCTTTGAGGTAGGCATCAATTTTTTTTATGAGTGGAATGCCGGATGGCCATGTCTGAACGTCCACAGTTTCTACTGTGTCTCCTAGCTGAGTGTTTTGATTGGCAAACGCTGAATTTGAGACTGTGCAGACAGAATTTGAAAAAGCACTTTGGCTTAAAGCGAACATGGGTGCTGGGGCCTGAACAATTTTTTTCAAATCAGGCTTTCAGTTTGGCAGCCAGAATTAATGAACACTCTTGAAAATACAGACTTAAACTATCAAAAGAACAAATGCAATCAACAGACAAAACTTCTCTGTGCTGCCTTGGAAGCCTGTCCCAGATTGTAACTAGAGACGTCAAAGAAAGAGATAAGTACTTTTTTCCCCTTTCTTATGGTATCGTGACCAAAGATATCAGAGTTTAAACCATCACATGTATTCTTTCACATCTTCATCACAGTATCCATCTGAAACTAGTATTAAAGATGAGGTGTTTATTTGTGTATACATATGTGTATATATATAGGCTACATATGTATCTGTAATATGTAGTGTTATAGTTTACACATGTTTTTATCATTTATATATTTACATAGTTATATATGTATATATATCTATGCATATGTATGTGTGTATATAAGCATATATATGTATGCGTAAGAATAGCTGTATATGTATATAAAAATACATACACATATAGTTTTTCATATCACTTTCACATATATGTAAAGTTGATAGGTGGTATCACTAATACATAAATTCCCCAACATTATTAAACCAATATATTTAAAAATATGAATTTGGTGTACATTTAAAGGTTCACTTCAGCAAAGGTGAGGTGCTTCTAATATGCAAAATTAGCATGTAAAATCTTAAATTAAACAGAAGGAGAGAATTTATGCACGCTCATTCTCCAGAAGGAAGTAGAATATAGCCATCTTTGCACTGACTTTAAGACTTCACTTTTAACTAAAGTTCACGGTATGGTAATGAGCTGTTGATTTTTGTCTTCAGAAAATGTTTACATCCAACAGAGAGGCTTTAGACATCTGGCATATGTAAGCATGGTAAAGGGTTATTGCCTAAGGGATAATAAATGAGAGGAAAAACATCCCTCCAAAATACACACAAAATAGTAGATGAGGTTGGTATCTTTGAGGTCAGAAATTGTACATAATTCTTAAGGTTATCTTAAGTCCCCCTCATTAGAAAGCACATTAAGAATTAGTTGTCTTAAAACAAGTAATATAATTAAGCAAAGATTTTTGTCATCTTTGCAGGAAAAATATATTGTGACTTTTTGTCTAATTCTCTATTCATATAAATTTTCTACACACTTCAGTTAAATTCAGCAAGTTTTAATCCATCTTGGAAACAATATACTGGGTGACCCTGGAAAACCAGGAGAAACATATTTTAAAGCTTACTAAATAATCACAAAATGCTTCGGACACAGAATGCTACAGCACCATAAAATATATAATCACTTTTAGAGCACTCCTATGTAATGAAATGGGACTTCCAGTGTTTAGGTCACTGGATCAATGTATTTGTCTTTCCAAAATAAAAGTGATTTTTTTTAATAATAGGATGCCATGCCCTAAGACAAGGGGGAAAGTGAGAAGGGTTATCTCTAGAGGATATCCAAGTGTAGATCAATGTGAACCTAAGTACATTCTCATAGTAGTCATGTAGCCTTCCAAACAGTCCATCAGTTACCTAACTTGCAGGGGTTAACACAGGGTTGACATTAGTCACTTTTACAATTTATAGTTTAAAATCCAGTGATATATTAACAAGCATATCTTTTTGGGGGGAGAATAAATATTCATGCTTGATTGTAATATTTTGTTTGTTTTGGTGTTTTGTTTTGTGGTTTTGTGTGTGGGTTTTTTGGCAGAGCTATCTCCTTTGGTTTCTCTAACTCCCAGGTGAGTTCCTGGTCTTAAAACTTGTTCTAAAGATAGTCTTTTGGTCATGATCATATAAACATCCTGACTTCCAAATGAAGAACTGGGGAAAAACCACTACTGATCAAGTGATATAAAAATGTTCAAGCAAAAATTCTGAGGTTTGAAAAGCTAAGATTTTATAACAGATATGCCAGCAAACGTTAAACAATAAGGGGAATCAATTATAATTTGGTTGGCATCCAGGCCAACCCATAAGACCACACCTGGAGTACTGTGTTCAGCTCTTGAGCTGCCAGCATAAGAAGGACATAGACCTGTTGGAGCAAGTCCAGAGAAGGAGTACAAAGATGATCAGAGGGCTGGAGCACCTCTCCTATGAGGACAGCCTGAGAGAGTTGAGATTGTTCAGCCTGGAGAAGAGAAGGCTCCAGGGAGATCTTACAGCAGCCTTCCAGTACCTGAAGGGGCTTATAGGAAAGCTGGTAAGGGACTATTTATCAGGGAGTGTAGTGACAGGACAAGGGGTAATGGCTTTAAGCTACAGGAGGGTAGATTTAGATTAGATGTTAGAAAGAAATTTTTTACTGTTAGAGTGGTGAGACACTGGAGCAGGTTGCCCAGAGAAGCTGTGGATGCCCCCTCCCTGGAAGTGTTCAAGACCAGGTTGGATGGGGCTTTGGGCAACCTGGTCTAGTGGAGGGTGTCCCTGCCCATGGCAGGGGGGTTGGAACTAGATGATCTTTGAGGTCCCTTCCAACCC
Source organism: Aramus guarauna (assembly GCA_013400195.1). Classification (NCBI taxonomy): domain Eukaryota; kingdom Metazoa; phylum Chordata; class Aves; order Gruiformes; family Aramidae; genus Aramus; species Aramus guarauna. The sequence goes on along the minus strand of VXBL01008302.1, from coordinate 257,523 downwards.
AAACCATTCTGTGATTCTATGATTCTTTTCTACAGACAACCTCAAATACATTCTTTTTCAGAGAGCAATGATGTCTTATAGATGACCCTTTGTGCCAAACTCAGCTGTTTCTTGACAAATTTTAACTGCTTCCAGCATGTTATACTTTATTCCCAACCATGCAAGAAGAAAAAAATTTAGAAAACAAGTCACAGGTGGATAATGCATAAACCTGTAGGAATTTCCAGAATGTTAGAAAAGCAAGGGTTAACACCTCAGTAGTAATACAGAAGACCAAAGCTGATGTCTGTTTGCTCTTCAGACTGACTATGGACTTTAAGGGATTGGTAATGATTAGAACCAGTGACTCTGATTAGTAAAACTGGTGTGTGGAAAAGCGTGCCTTGTTTTCTGCCCCTCACTATCAATGTCAGAGATTCAGTCTTGAGCATTGAAGGCATTTCTTCCCTTTGAATACTTTCAACCCAAACAAGTGAGGGTAAAACTAGGTGGAATAAATATTGTGGTATATCTGAAGGTGAAAGAATGAGAGCTGAAAATCAGTGAGTAGGTTCTAGGCAGTAGGAGAAGGAAGTAAAAGAGCAAGTGGAACAAGGTGTCGATACAGTGAGGGGGGCACTTTTGAAGCAAAGCTGCACTAGCAAGACATACTTTAAAATGGTGCTTTCATATCTGATCTATTCTGGGCACAGAGTAGGGAATCCCAAGCTCAGGCTCAACCCTGAGCTTTTCTCATGGACATTCACACATTGTGTGTGGGAATTTGTTACACCAACTTTTGATACCTGGCCCATAGCAATGGCAATTTCTCACAGATTTCTTTGAGGTTTGAAACAGGTCACTTTTTTATTATTATTTTTTTTTCTATTCACTGCAAGAAAATGTGTTTTTACTGAGTCATCACAGAATATTTTCAGTTAACAGCTTAGTAAGGATGATCTGTAGTGGTAAACAATAATAAAACATCACAATTCTGTTTTCTATTTATATATAGTGCTATGATAATTACTAACATCTGTATATAGATGCTTGGGGGCATATATTACATTTTCTGTGCTGGCTAACTCCCACTGTATTTATTGCTTTATACCCCTCTTCACCAAAGTATCTTTGGGAATAGTTACGGGAGATTTTTCAATAAAAACTCAGTCTTAAAACATCCTTTTATTCTCTGTAGGTAAGAACTGTCACTTTCACTCCTTTTAAAAATATGTTTTTATTAGACAATTTCCTTAGAATGTATCAAAATATAGCTTATAATTAATTGATGGCACCTTGCCCTTTCGCAAAAGAAGTGCCAGTGAGCTTCTAGATAGGTTCTAGCTGAAATATTATAAATAGAACTAGTGACCTCAGGCAACATCTATTTCTCTGAAGTGCAGGCTGCATCAACTCTGACATCTATGTAAAAATAAATTTAAATGCAGTTGTCTTTGACATAAAGAGCAGAATGAAAACTATTTTAACCAATGCTTCTGCAGTGTGGTAGGTACACTGCAAAATGGACAAGAGAATAAACAGCTCTAAATTCTATCAAAAACTGTTTTAATTTTGAGATTAAAGAAGGAAAAGATGGCCAACAGATTTCCTGTCTTAGAAAATCCAGCTTTGACCCAGTCACAAATGCATCTTCTTACTAATCCATCATCCACTTTTGTTTTACTTTATGATATTTTCTTTTAAAATCAGTCATGTTTTGGTAAAATATATATAGTTTGAGGAGAAATTTGGATGAAATATGGTATTAAAGCTCTTTCTAACAGACAATGCATTAATTATACCAGCACGCTAGAGATCAAATGCAACCTACTATGGTTCTGGGGAAAATCCACAAAATACATCTGAGAGCATGAATTCCCACTTCCACTTAATAGTGATCAATTAGGTCTGAAAACTAGTGACTACCCTATAAATTAATAGTCATTTTACTGGCACTAATGTAATTTCACAATGTGAGATGAAGAATAAGTCCACAAAAGTCTTGGTAAGGATTGATTTCTGTCAGTGACCTCAGTTCAACAGAAATGTTATACTGGTGCATAATATCATGAAGCCATAGTAGATGCTGAGACATACAGCAGGGCTGCTGGCTGCACCTCTTGCTCCGGTCGTGATCCTTCAACCATCACACCTTCTTTAGAAATTTTAAATGGCTGACCTTCTCCATGGCAGGAGAAAACAGAGAAGAAATTTAAACCAAATAAGCAAAAATCTTTTTTTCTCTGTGGCTTAATTCTTTTATTTCTCTTCCAATTGCTGAACAAGGGACACAGATACTTACTGTCATATCTGTGGCCCTGAAATCTGTATCTATTCCTTGTAGAGCATGGTAATAACTAGAAATTGGTGCCCAGCTACTAAATGTGTGTTACTAAAGAGCACTGATCAGGAGGACAACATGCGAAGAAATGTGAAGGTCCTCTGCTTCTGGAAATATTTAGGTGGTAGCTAGGGAGGAAGAAGGATAAAAGCAGACTGAATCTGTTTTATTCATTGGCTCTTGCAATAAAAGTAGCTCTGTCAGGATTGTAATGCTGAAATTCAGAAGGGAGAAACTTCCTTGTGTAGCAGATGAAGGTAGAATGATCATAGGGATCAATGTGCTCCTGGGATTTTTCATGTAAAGTTTGGGATTGGGTTTAATTGAAAAGGTGAAATCTGGGAATACTGAAAATTCAGTAACATTCAAATATCCAAATAAATATGATATTTTGGAAACCAAATGGGGTTTCCCTGAACACTACAAGGAAAAATATTTTAGAGTGTACTTAAAAAAATGCTATTTGTAGTTATAAAATAATATGAAACAGGTCATTTTTCACTTCTTTCTCAATGTACCTTGATAGATGCCACTCAAAAACATATCAGTGTTTGGATTGGGTTCATCCTGCATTTCATGTTTGCATTTGAATTTAGGTCTGTCACAACCGATAAAGAGTGATAAATGTGACATTACTGTGTCTAAAGATCATTAAATGTCAGCTCATGCACTGGCAGCAAAATGGCTGGCAGAAAGTCAATGATGCAAGAACTGTATGGAGTGTGAAGAGCGGAGATGGATCTAGGGCAGCAGGGAGTCATGCAAGCTGTGAGCGATCAATCAATCATTTTATACTGAGGAAGAATAAAAGGAGACGTAAAGGCAGTTCTCTGTGTACAGGTGGAGAGAAAAATATCTTATTTGTAAGTGTTTTGATTCATGTCTCTGTGTATCCAGTAACCATGAAGAGAAATAATAGGTCATTAAAAAGCATGTATTGTGCTCCAGCCAATTTCTTTTGATAATTCATCTAAAATTTGATGTTCTTATGTGGGTTTCAAAAATAACCTATTTATCTATTGATAGAGTATGGATACTTTAAGTAATTTCTAGTGAACAATGCACAACTTCTTGATGTTTATGCAGAATGATAAAGACATAACCAAATATAATTACAGTATTACTTGATGTTTGTACAATATAATGCCATCTCCCTTAGCTTCCTGTTTCTCAGATTTTATAGCTTGGTTACTAATAATTGTTAAATACAAACTGAACTTTACAATGGATAAAAATGATGTCCATATTTAGAAGTTCTTAAAATTATTTCCAGTATAAGTTCTGTGTAGAATCATAGCCTACAAAGACTTGTGTAACTAACAGTTGGCTTTTGATTTGGACAGAAGGCAGTAAAAAACTCCAGCAAAACAAAAAATAGTGCACGTAATCCACTTCTGTAAGAGTATCTATAAGTAAATATATGCTGACTGACTTACTCAATTTTCCTTCATAAATGTAAATAATAATAATAATAATAATAAAAAATATGGCACAATTTTTACTTTCCTTTTTTTTCAAGAATAAAACAAGTGCAAATCCATTTGGATTGTTGGAGTATGCCAACAGGAAAGCTGTATAAACTTGACAAAATGACTTTGTATATATAAAGAAATGTGGTTTTGATTCCAAAAGTTAGTCTTTGAGTAAAGACTGATGTTAGGTTAACATACAAAAGACTCCAGTGAACACACACAGGAGGGCAGAGGAACAATGGCAGGAGGGGAACCCAAATGATAGCCTGACCCTGCTATTCCCACGGCCATTACAGGAGATCAATCAGCCCATTGAAAGGTCTGTCTCCACAAACACAAGGAGCACAGAGGCAGGATGGCAGGTGGGGAAAACCCAGTAACGTACTGGGAGAAAGAGCCCCGGCACCTCCCAAGGGGTGTCCCAGGGGAGCCATCAGTCTCACATTCCAGATGTGAAACCCCCAGAACGAGTCTACTGGAGATGTTCTCTGATCAACCGCTGGGCAAACTGAGTGTCTAAGCCTGGATATTGGAAGGATCCATGTTGCACATGGGTATGGATGGATGTTCATATTGATCCTCCAGAGAGAGGAACAGGACTTAATAATATCTCAAATGTTATTAAAATTGTTTTAACTGTCCATACACAATAAACTCCTGTGCATACTTTACAATCTTTTTTATTTGGTTTATTTTCAGTAATTTTTTATTTTGCTTTAAAGCAAGAACTATGATTGTCTACTATTTTATATTTACTGTTTTTAATGATCTGACATCTTCTTACTCTGCATAGATACTTTGAATATGGCCACCATATCACCTTCTCATTCTTACTTAAAATAGATCAGCACCAAAGACTGATCTGTGAAGAAGACAACAATACTCCTCTGATCACATCTGACTTCTTCCAAGCATCAGGGAATGAACAATTCTTCACAAAAGTGCATTTCCAGAGGCAGCAAAACCACCAGTAGAATAATGTAGCCAACTTTGCTAAAATGTTTTGGATTTGGTTTTGTTTTCACAAAAAAATAAATACTAAGTATTTGAAAAAACATGGGACAAATGGATGAGCAGCAGAAACATAAATTTTGATTGTATTTTGTGTTGCTGTGGTTTGGATTGCCCTTAACAAATTTAAGCAGTTTTCAGGTACTTATGTCTGCCATTTTCTATTTGTGCTTGAACAGAAAAAGATAAATCCCGAGGAACCTGAACAAGATTTTGCTGGTAAACCGCTTCAGTGTGCTTTCAAGTGGAATACTCCATGGTTGAAAACACAATGCTAATATTCTCCTGAAAGAAAGATATTTCTGTGTTTGAACTACTTTCTAGAACTCCAGTCAAGACTGAAACTCTTTTGAAAATTCTAGGAAAATACCTTTTCACTTGAAAAGTGAGTAATGTTTAAACTCTTTTGATGAAACTTCCATCATGAAATAGTATCAAGTATGAGAAATATGGATTATATGTGAGATGTATCACCCTCACATCATTCAATCACTTACTTGAGACATAAGAAACAGAGCTATGTTTCTTTTCCTGTTTCAGTTTAGGACCCAGCATGTGGTTCTACAACTTCCCCCTACCTGGTGATATACTAGTGTGTATTCTTTCATTCCATCATCCCAAACTTGAGTAAGAAAAATTATGCATTAAAATAAATAAAAAAAAAAAAAAGAAAAAAAAAAGAAAAAAAGCAGTCTTTCCAAATCATTATAACCTTTCTGTAGCATCTAGGGTATCCTGCAGAACCTCTTTGTTGACCTATAAATATACACTATCACATTAAATACTCACAGTCACAGATGCAAAAGTTGAATTCCATGTATAATCCTTATGCAAAAATGGCAAAATTTCTTAGCTCTGTTCTCAGAACATAAAAGAGGTCATCTGAGTTCATGCTCAGTGTTTACGCAGTGTTAGAATAATGCTAAATGAACATTACTAAATCTGAAGTGGGTAGGCAATGTGGCTCTGAATGCCTACTTTCCTTCCTTTGTATAGGTCACTCAGAAGTTACATTTTAATAAAAAGTTTTTAATATTCTAAGAATATTTAGATCTGACAGAAATGTTGAGAGTTTATATTATAGATTTCTTTTAATATTTTTATCAAGCAGATAAATGTGTCATTAATTAGAGAAAACATTAAAGCCTCCAGTCTTACTTTCTGTACGTTTGATTTCTTAATTGGCAAAATAGAGGAACTGGAGACAAACAGGCTCTCAGAGTTCATCACTGCACCATCCCGATGGCAACCCAGTTCCTGTCCCCCAGCAAGCATGCCTCCTGTCTATAGACTGACTTCTTTCTTAGCTCCTCTTATTGAGGAATTAAACACTTTTTTATTTTCTCCTTCTCTCCTTAAACAAGTCAATCCAGGTGAGTATTGTGGATGCACCGTCCTTATTTGTAGAAAAACTGAGGATGCTTGGTTGAGAGGCCATTGCCTATCTTCCCTTCCTTGCCTTGCGATGGAAAGGAGAAGCAGCTTTCCTAGTTCTTGCCCCAGGGCCCTTCACTGGGGCTGTGCTGCACTTCAACAGGGCCATTTGGGGTGCCTGTGGTCCCTGGGGGTTTGCCCCTCGGGCTGGCGGAGAGCTGCTCAGTGGCTGTGCAGCCTGCCTCCAAGCTAAAGCAGAAAGTCCAAGTTGCACTCGTTTGGGTGCCTGCTCTTCGCAGGCTGTAACATTTGGAATTTCACATTTTTCAGAGTTGTTACATACTGTTACACAGATCTCTTTCCAGAATTCACACCTCTTTGTCACCAGAGTCATTCCTGTAGTAAAATTGGAAATACTTGAGTACACTGAAAAAGTGACAAGGGATATGGAAATAGACATTAATTACTAAATATGAAGCTGGCCTTAGCTCTTCACTTTAGCAGTTAAGACAGATATCAACTACATAGTTAAGCTCCTATGTTTCTTCCCTAAGTGAATTATAAGGAAAAAATGAAAAGAAAAGAAGAAAAAGTAAGAATCTGAAGACTGAGTTATCTTGTTATATTATTATTTTGACAGCCCCTTCCTCTCTTCACTTAATAGTTTGAAAAATCAAGCAGAACCTTTGTCATGTGCAAAGGTAAATTAAATGATAATTAAATGTTAAAATTGTGTATTAACAGATAATTAGGTAAATCAAGCGCCTAGAAGTTATGAAGTACCAAACTGTGAGTTGCCTTTGCTTTTAATATACAACTATATATTGCAATATGAAGATAAGGAATAACCAATAATCAACTCATGAAATCCTCATTAACATGACATCCATTAATGAAATGCACACAGCAGAAACAAAGCTAAATTACAACACAGAACAAACATAAAAGGATGACGTAAATATGTAGGGACAAAAATCAGAAAACCTAAAGCACAAAAGGAAATGCTATAACAAATGGACATAACAGACAATAAGCCCTCAGCTGATAGAATAGAATCGTAGAATTGTTTAGGTTGGAAAATAACTTTAAGATCATTAAGTCCAACCATTAACCTAGCACTGCCAAGTCCACCACTAAACCATGTCCCTAAGCACCACATCTACACCTCTTGTAAATACCTCCAGGGATGGTGACTCAACCAGTTCCCTGGGAAGCCTGTTCCAATGATTGACAACCCTTTCAGTGAAGAAATTTTTCAAAATATCCAACATAAACCTTCCCTGGCACAACCTGAGGCATCTTCCTCTTCTCCTGTCACTTGTAACTTGGGAGAAGAGATGAACTCCCACCTGGCTACAACCTCCTTTCAGGTAGTTGTAGAGACCAATAAGGTCTCCTCTCAGCCTCCTCTTCTCCAGGCTAAACAACCCCAATTCCCTCAGCCGCTCCTCATAAGACCTGTTCTCTCGACCCTTCACCAGCTTCATTGCCCTTCTTTGGACATGGTCCAGCACCTCAACGTCCTTCTTGTAGTGAGGGGCCCAAAACTGAACACAGTATTTGAGGTGAGGCCTCACCAGTGCCCAGTACAGGGGGACAATCACTTCTTGGCTACCTGGGCTCACTGCCAGCCCTTATTCAGCCGGCTATCATTTAATACACCCAGGTCCTTTTCTGCTGGGCAGCTTTCCAGCCACTCATCCCCAAGCCTGTAGCATTGCCTGGGGTTGTTGTGACCAAAGTGCAGGACCCGGCACTGAGCCTTGTTGAACCTCATACAATTGGCCTCTGCCCATCAATTCAGCCTGTCCAGACCCCTCTGTAGACACTTTCTACCGTAAAGAAGATCAACACTCCTGCCCAACTTAGTGTCATCTGTCAACTTACCGAGGGTGTATTTGATCCTCCTGTCCAGATCACTGGTAAAGACATTAAAGAGATCTGGCCCCAGTACTGAGCCCTGGGGAACACCACTTGTGACCGGCCACCAACTGGATTTAACTCCAATCACCACAACTCTTTGGGTCCAGCCAGGTTTTTACCCAGTGAAGCCTACACCCGTCCAAGACATGAGCAGCCAGTTTCTCCAGGAGAATGCTGTGGAAAACAGTGTCAAAACTTTACTAAAGTGCAGGTAGACAACATTCACATCTTTCCCTCATTCACTTGATCACCTGCTTATCTTGTATGTGTCGTAGGACGGCACTCAGGATGATCTACTCCATAACCTTCCCCTACACCAAGGTCAGACTGACAGGCATGTAGTTCCCCGGATCCTCCTTTCAGCCCTTCTTGTGGATGGGCATCACATTGGCTAACTTCCAGTCAATAGGGACCTCCCTGGTTAGCCAGGACAGCTGGTAAATGATGGAAAGTGGCTTGGTGAGCACTTCCACCAGCTCCCTCAGTAATCCTGGGCAGATCTCATGCATCCCTATACACATGTGTGTCTTAGTGGTATAGCAGGTTGCTAACCATTTCTCCTTGGATTATGGGGGCTTTATTCACCTTCCTGTCCCTGCCTTCCAGCTCAGGGGGCTGGGTACCCAGAGAACAACTGGTCTTACTATTAGATACTGAGGCAAAGAAGGCATTAAGTACCTCAACCTTTTCCTCATCCATTGTCACTATATTTCCCCCCACATCCAATAAACAATGGACATTCTCCTTAGCTCTTCTTTTCTTGCTAATGTATTTTATAGAAATATTTTTTTAATTGTTGTAATGAGATTAAGTTCTAGTTGGGCTTTGACACTTCTAATTTTCTCCTGCATCACCTAACAACATCCTTGTAGTCCTCCTGAGTCACCTACCCCTTCTTCCAAAGGTCATAAACTCTTCTTTTTCTCTTGAGTTCCAGCCAAAGTTCTCTGTTCAGCCAGGCCAGTCTTCTTACTCCTTGCTTCTCTGAGAATTGATGGCTCTATCATTTTGGGATTGTTATGCCCAAGACAGCCTCCAACCATCACATCACCCACAAGCTGGGCCAGTATGTCCAGTCAGGACACCATATTTCAAAAAAGATGTTGACTTTCTCCAGTTAATCTACAGGAAAGTGAGGGGAGTGTTGAAAAGCAAAGATAACATGAAAGTTTTCCATAAGGAAATAGTTAACAAATTAAGGTGAATTTAATCTTAAGAAGTCTGAAGGGAAAACATGGTAAGAGTCTTCAAACACATGAAAGTTACTTTTAAAGAGGATGGGAATACTTTTGAAGAGGATAGGGATAGAATAAGATGTAACAGGTTTAAACTTTAGTGAGGAGACTTGGGTCAGAAGTCAAGAAAAAACTTATAATGGTACAGATAGTTAAACTTGGAAACAGATTGCCTAGAAATTCCAATCAAATGAGTTTCAGGAAAAGGTTGGATAGACATCAGCAGGAATGATTTAGATAGAGATGACACTGTTTGTGGCAGGAGAATGAACTTAATTACCTCCTGGAAAACTATTTTAGCTGTGAATACATTCAATTAAAATCTGTATCACATACTCATATGTACAGAAAATAGACTAAAAGGTGATTTTTTTCCTTTCCATCCAAAATAGATGAACAATATCATGATTTTCCTTACACATTATAGGAAAATGTTTACTTATTGACCATGTGTTGTAAGCTTCCCTTTTCATTCTTTAAAGTCACTGAAAAAGCTAAAAGGTAATAAAATTATCAACTGTGATGTCAATAGGCCTGAATACTACCAGAAAAATCTTTCATGTATCACACAAAGGAGGGAAAGCCTCTGAGAATCTGAGCACACTGAGCTATAATATATTGAATGAATAACAGAAGCAGGACACCTACCTATTAGAAAACTATAGTTACGATTAAATAAACAAATCATAAAACACCCTCTTATCCTCATCAAAGAAGTCAGGATTCAATCCTTGCTTACAACTGAAGTCCTGTAGAAAGGTACAGAATAAAGATATAATAGATGTTCTTTTTTAATTTATTAATATATTTTATTAATATACATCATTGAGTGTTTTGCTCAAGAAAACAAAAAATTGTCCAGCCCTTCTGCATTTATTTTTGTGTTGTAAAATTATATGTATTTGTTGATGATAGGACTTTATGTCTGACTTGTGCTGTCAAGTTTGGTTAAACAGAAGGCATTAACTATCTGCCTTATTGTTAAAAGTGCTCTCTACCTATGAAGCTCAGTTTATCCACATAAACTGATGCTTTTGGGTGTCACCCCCCTCCCCTTCCAAAACCAACCAATATTCTCATTTGCAAAAACTTGTCCCATAAGTTTTCTTTGCTTGCCATTGATTTTACAGTTACTCAGTTTTCAGTGTACATTGTTGATCACAGCACTGCCAAGAGGGAGGGCTATTGTTTGAAGGAAGGAGAAAGAATGGCGTTTTTATTCATGCTATCTAAGTTAGATTTATGGAGTGAGGAAGATATTTTCTTCTCTCAGGCACTTGAAAGAAGGTACACTGCAGTCTATATAAGCCTCTTGTTCTCTGCATTTTACAGCTACCCAGATGAATATGAATATGAGGCATGGGGGAAAAGTTAAGAGAGTTTCTTGTGACTCTTGGATAGTAATTTTTTTCAATACATAAAAAAAAAATGTTCACTAGTTTTCATTTTAAAGAAAATGTATCACTTCTGCTCAGTGTAGCAAGCTGAAAGTTTCAAAGAAAACATGCACTTGCCGACAAGCACAAACTGTGAAATGTATTAGAAAATAAAGGTTTTAATGTCAATTATCATTAAAAACCTTATTTTCAAAAGCACTTCACAGTTTATTCATGCTGAGAAGTGCTTCTTATCTTTGAAATTTTCAGCCTGCTACACTAAGCAAAATGGGTGCAATTTTCTTTTAATTGTTTTGAACACCATGTGTGAGAGAACATGACAGAATGCAAATTGCTTCTACAAGATGTAAGAGGCAGAGAAGGTTGTTGAATTTTGTGGCATCTCTCTGTGACCTGAAAGCATGAGATATACTACTTTTTTAACAATAGGTCAGAAAGGAATATCTATCTCCCTTGTTTTGAAGGTAATGCATGCTCTTCCTCTGGTTTTCGTTTGCAATGCAAGACAAGTGCGCTAACACTTCTGTCCTCAGCAGTAATAGTTCGAATCCTAGGTCAGAACTAAATCAGACTCACAGCATTTGGGGATTTTTCTAAGCAACTTGCCTGCTCCTCAGTCATGTATATAGGAAATATGGGCTGCAAAACAAGCTGTTTTCTTTTGTCTAGTTGATCAGGCTGAACTCAAGCAAGAAATTATTCTGGATTAAGATGCACCAGTGCAGTAGGCATAATGTGGTGCCATATTATTTTGCATGACAGGCTGGTGTCCAGCTTTTTTCCCATATTTTTTTTTTCCCCAGAACCTCTGCAGAGCTAAACATCTCTATTTTACACAGCTATTGGGAACCTCCTCATACACACATACCATAGCAAAACCAAAATAGAAAGAGGACAAAACTCAGAATGTCTATGCAATAAGGCAATTAGTAAAAATGAAACAAACACATCTCATATGCCAATTAGGCACTGTTGATGAGGCTTCCAGAAGATGTTTCCCTCTGCAGTACTTCTCTGGCTTTGCCTAGCTAGTGTGCTTTCTATAGCACTGTATTATAAGGCACAGAGGTCAGATTTCTCTTTGAAAGCCTCTAATGATCTGACAAAAGTTTTCAGTGGAGTTGGAATAGAAATTCCCCCAGGATAATTTGACATTGCATTATTATTGCAATAGTTTCTGCAGATATTCCAAAGTCAAATTAATGTAATTTTTTTAGGGGTAAATGCCTTCTGCAGTGTGGTTTCTTTGTGAAACACGACAGAGCTGTCACACTATTTTTTATCAAACTTCTTGTGGTTTCAGACCTTTTCTCCTTTTCTTTCTTCATCTGGGAAACACAGGTATTCCTGGACATCATCTTGTACTTCAGCTGCACAGGAGAACTTTAATTTATGATTTTTCATTCAATTTCTGAGCCTTATCATGGAAGTTCCACGTGAATTTCCATACCTGGTCTTACTCTTATGAAGCTGACTGAAAGGAAACAAATAACTGGAAACACTTGTGAGAAAAATCCACTGGGCCATAACATAGAGCTTCATATAGCTGAAAATCTGTGGAGGCATTTTGAATCCACCATTAATATAATGGGAAAAGGTTTTCTCTGCATAGTACAGTAGTGAAGGCTGTTTTAAAAGGAATGAAGGGATAGGCCAAAGAACTTGCCAATCAATCTTTTTTTTAGAAATCATGAGTACAAGGATGCTGCAAGTTTTCTGCAGTGCTCCTTTCCCCTTCTTTCTCTCCTTTGCCCCAAAGCCAAAGAAACAAAACCTATCCTTTTTCTTGTTCTGCATACATGAAATGAATTTTATTCTATTATGAACCTGCTCTTTTTGTTTTACTTACCATTGTTCTTTTATGTGGTTTCTTCTCAAGGCATGCCTACACTGCAAAGATTTGAAATCAGGCTAGAAGTCTTGCACATTAAACATGAAAAGAAGCTGTCTTGAGCTTGAGCATAAATGCCAAAGTTGATTTTTTTCTCACAAAACTCTCAAAGGTGAAACTGTTGAGGAACTTTTTCTACTATGTGTGTGTGAGCAAGCCATGATTAAGAAACAACATAGATACATCCATGTGGCCTAGACATTTTCTAATATCCTGTATGGCAAGAGTGGGTGAAACTTTGCTTCTTTACATGAGCTATCATAAAAGGAATGGCTTTAAAAAAAAACCAAAAACAAAAAAAGAAAAAAGTGACCAGGTATCAAACATACACATTCATGACCACTTTGTTTTCTGAGCAGTGTAATCTGGAACGACACATTTTTGTATACCTTGTGTTTTTCGTGTTTTAAGTCTCAATATTTCTTGGAACTCTGATTGGTAACTATGTCAAATGCTACTTGAAATGAATTTTCAAATTTTTGCAATAAAGTTTAAGTTTACTTATCCAAATGATATTAAAGGTGCTGATGGGTGCAGACCACAGGGCTTTCCTTTCTTCCTTCAATCTCACAGATTTTAGTTACAGTTCAAATAACTGGACTTTTATGTCTGTGATCTGTCTTTTAAGTCATCTAAGGGGGAGAAGGGCAATATTTCATTTTAAATAAAGTCTTGTGTTCAAGCTAATCAGAAGGGAAGACTTGTCCTGGAGGCACATCAAGACAAACGATATGGGAAAGTGTACCATGCATGAGAGCATGGCTAAGAAAGTAAGCATTGCAGAGATGTTTAAGCCTCTGTATAATCTTGTGTACAAGGGCTGTTATGTGCCTTTAGGTGTTCTTGACATGGCCTTTTTATTACTCTTCCAGACTGTGCTCTTGCTGACTATAAGAAAGAAAAGAAAAGAAAAGAAAAGAAAAGAAAAGAAAAGAAAAGAAAAGAAAAGAAAAGAAAAGAAAAGAAAAGAAAGAAGCAAGTTTATGTTTTCTGTATATTTTATAATGGACTCTTCACTTCGGCATCTGAATCCATATTGAGATTGTTGCTTTTAATAAGAAAAGGGAGAGACTATAAGATTACCACAAAAAAGTAGGCACAATTTATTCCAAATAAAGTCATCTAGTCAGATACCAATATATTACCAGATGTAATTTTTAACTCTGTCATAGAAATATCAGCAGCTTTTAGAACCTTTGCTTTAGAAATAATGAATCATGAATATTGTGTTATTAATCATAACTTTATATCATAGATAATTAATCATAATCACTCATACGAGCATCAGTCATGTTACATATACAGCCAGAAACTAACCACAATTTTGGACCGTCCTGATACAAAAATATAAAAAAAAGGCTTACAAAACACTGTATAGATATAAATACCAATCCAGAATAGATAGTAAATAGATATGTTGTGTGTTCTAGGAAAGGCGACCAAACATGAGACTTGGGATTCCCAAACACTAAGAAGCGAAGACCTGCTGCAAGAGATGCACAAAGCCTAAGGAAGGGCTATAACCAACATGAATGTCTTCTGTGATGCAAACCTACCTTCTGTGATAGTACCTTGCATGTATTCATATTCTCCAAAACCACCATTCTCACCAATTACCAACACATGTGGAGAAAAAGCCTTACAAGTGGCCTACATGCCTTTTATACATTGAACAAAACTTAACTATTTTAGCTTTTGTAAAGTATGTGTGTATATGTAAATTATAAGTACAATTACACTAAAAGCATATTTGAGAATGTGTGCTTTAAGAAGCATGACGGCTCAGTGAAATTTTCGACATAAAAAATGCCCTTGGTTGTAGGAAGCTGAGCAGTGTTCAATGTTTCAATTGCTTTGCACATCTTAGAGTGTCCTTCAGTTCAAATACCTTCTTAGATCACCAAAGGTCTATGCTCTAAGTGACAGCACTGAGCTTCCCATATATGCATGAATTATTCATTTCCTAAATAGATACATTAGAAAGAGAGCTATTTAGAATTTAATGAATATTAATAAGACCATTCACCAACATACCACATATATCTATGCTAAAGAAATCAATATGGAGGTGTAGTTTATTACCGGTGTGCCTGGAAACATGCAATACGGTTCCACTAATATCAGAAAAAAAATTCATTTTCAAGACTAGAGTTACTTCATCTTCAGCCTTCTGAAGGCACACAGGGATTTTACCAAATCAAAAGCAGAATATTACAGAGAGAAGCAACGATTAAGAAAAGCCCTATTTGCTTAAGCCTTGTGCAAAAATTGGTCTCTAAAGGAAAAGTTAATTTCCAAGTAAGTCATATTCCTAAAAAGATAAACATCCTAAACAGCAGATACAAATATCTACACCAAACATAGTCAAATCTAGAGTTTTAGTTTTAGTTTATTTTACCACAATTCTGAATCCCTTTGCATAAAAATAACAAATTATTTTGCAGCAGATTAGTATCCACAGTGAATGAATTTTAAGAACAATCCCAAACAAAACCTTTAATTTCCTAATCAATTCTTTTAAAAAACTTAGTGGAATTGAAATTTTCTTTTGAATTTGTACATGACAACATTTCTTCCACTGATCATTCATCACTTTACATTCTTAAAAAAAGGTGCAGAAATCCACAGTGCAGCGTTTATTTTTATCCTGAGTCATGCACAGTATTTTGAAACACTTCTGCATCCCAGCTAAATAGTTACACTAATTAGCACTGACACAACTTCCCACAAGCACTACACTGGTTTTTGGCCATTAGATAGTGTCAGTGCAGTTACACAAGCTTGCTATTTGCTACACAAGCTTGGAGGTGGTCAATTTGCCCATCAAGAAAATGTTCAGCTTAGCAAATCTTTCTCCTTTCTCCCCCCCCCCCCCCCCCCCCACCCCCCC
>VXBL01008302.1:206568-241950 GCA_013400195.1 Aramus guarauna | reverse complement strand
TCCAGTTTTAAGGCCAGGATGGATGCCCTCTACACTTCTACCTCAGATCGACCTTTGTGTCTTCAGTTATCATAATAGCTCACTGGCTCAATGTCAAGATGTTAAGAGATCCTTCAGGATGTCTGGATTTCTTTATTACTGTCAACACGGGTTACCACAAGCCTTTTTCTTGCTAGTGACCATTAGACAAGCCAAAATTAGTTGTGTAACACTCAAATTGGCTCAGATATAATGTGCTAAATAGACTAATTTTCTTGATACATGCACATTAAGAAATCAATTTTGTTGCGATCTTAGCTGAATGAATGAAGATGATTCATCTAGGGCAGAGTAGAAATAGATGGCTGCAATAAAAGTAACTAGGATTCATATAAGTGGTGTCGTGGTTTTCGTAAAGTGACTCACTCACCTGTCAAAAAAGGCTGAGATCTCAGCAAGAAAAGATCACTGAATTCATCAGGAACTCTTACCCCGTGCTTTCAAAATCTGTCACAAAGAGAAGAAAAATGATAAAATAGAAAGGCTAGCACTGCGTCAAGGTCACAGGTATAAATCTTTCTTGCCAAAAATTTCTGTCCAAGACCCTGCTGACTTTACACATGATAAATGTGAGAAGACTTCTGACAGGATCAAGAGCATTCCAGACATCATCTAGAAGAGTGTATTTATGTCTTTATTAAGGAAAATATGAGCCTTTTTAAAAAAAAAACAAAAACAAAAAAAACAACCAAGTTCTCAGCCTTAGTAATGTCAGGAATAAAGGTAGAGCAGGCATCCTGCAGTTTGAACTCAATTGTTTCCTAAATCTGCCCACTTATTGCCCTTTTTATCTTTGTGCAAATCACTTTACACTACCTTATAATCCTGCAATTGGTCCCTTGTCAAAAAACTGCTGCTTAAGCATCCACAGTTTAAAAACCCTCTCCCTTTTGCCTCATTTCAGATAAAAAGAGAAAAGCCCTCTACTTGCTCATTTAGGAGTTTTTATTTTCTTGCTCTACCAGCTCAGCTCCAGCTGACTACAAGGACAGATATGGTTATAAAGTCATCTACTGTACTCGGATCTGGCAAGGGCAATGACAGTCCCTTAGCACAGCTTCCTTCCACGCACACAGGTTTGGCAGTGTGAACTGAAGTGGACTCTTTCCTGGCCGTGTGGCCACTTGTGTCAGAGCCTTTGGTTCCTCCAAGTCTAATATTAGCTGTACGTAGAAGAGGTGTAACAACACAGCTTTGGCCAATTAATGCCCTCAAGGTGCTGTAAGATTATAAATATAAAGTGTTAATTACATTTCGTTTGTAGTAATAAAACACTCAAGTTTGGATTTTAAAAATCCTCCATGGAAAACATTGCTGTTTCATTTAATCCAGAGTGCCTAGAGGAGATTCCATCTTGCAGCTCTCAGTTACATTAAGCACTTATTCTAGAAATCTACAGGGAATTTCTGTTACACAGAATGTTGAAGTATGCAGAGGTTTTCTAAGTATATTGGATTAAATGAAACATGAAAATATATAAATGATTTATACTAATATATATATAGGGATTGTTCATTTAATAGGCAGACACATGTTTTTTCTGTCTCCAAAGCATTTAAAGGCTCTCAACTGAGGTAGATCACATCTCATGTAAAGCTGAAAAAAAAGTTTATTAAAGCTAGTATCTTTTCTTTGACAGCAGTTTCATTTTTCCTGACTGAAGTAATATGAATACATATTCTTGTCTTGCAAAGTCCACTTAAAAACCATCCTATATCAACTTTTATGCAGGAATCATCAACAAGTTATTATTCTTTGGTCTAAGACATTTCCATCATTTTCATCCATTCAAAGGCTGATTTCAGCTGTGACCGAGATGTTTGGTTCCGTATTAGCATATTCCCACCAAATACTGCCTTTCATCTTAACAGAATCATTACTGACTCTGGGACTCCAGTCAGATTCTGGACACACTGGTCAGGTAACTGGTGACCCTTTGGAAAAGTAGACAGCTCATACTCTCTGCTTATAACTTTCATGGGTTTTTTGCATCTTTCTGGTCTCAGAAAGGACTGAAGTCATGCAACATGTCTCTTTTCTATGCATCTAAAGAAATGTGGAAGTGAATCTTATTTAGGCAGTAGTTGCAAATCAATAGGAATGGTGTTTCCTGTAGAGCAAATAGGGCTGCTGAGAAATGTGCACAACATTGCCTCCAGTCTTGTAAATATCTGCAAAGAACATGTGATCCCAGTTTGGCTTTGGAAGTTATTTAAACTGGCATACTGAGCTATTTGCAGCTTTTAGGTAAACTGGTATGAAAGAAAAACTTTGCTGATAGAAATGGTATTTTGCAGAAGGACAGAAAGAGATTGCCAGAGTCCATGTTCATGAGAATTTAGGATATGAAGAACAGAAAAATGTGACAGAGACTTACCATTCAATAATCCCAGGCAGCTTCAGGACACAGTAAAGCTTCTCCTTTTCCTAAAACTGTCCCTGAAAGACTGAAAAGCATCTTCTCAATTATAGCGTTATAAACCCCAAGCACTCCCACTTTGATTGACTCAAAAATTTTACCTTTGTTTCATGAAGATGATCAGGAACAACAGAAAGGGGAAAATAATGCTCTGTAATGAACTCCAAGCTCCCTTTCGCTGTGAGAAGCCTTCTCACGTGAGACCATTTCTACAGTGCTCTTACCCATGCTTCAGTCCTTTCAGTCGGGTCAAGCAATGTTGACTGAAAACCTCAGACTTGTCACACTGTCAGAAAACAGGTAGTGATCTATTTGAGCGTATTTTGTACATGTGCTTGGCATGTGTTCATTTGGTATAGAGTTGCATATGTATTCTGCTAAACTACAATGTGGAACAGCAGCGGTGCTTGCCAGGCAGCAGTTCAGCAGCCTCCTCATGCTAGTCACAGGGATCTAGACTAGTACTTCGTATGTGATACACAAGGTGGATTTCATTCTTACTGCTTCTACTTTTCTTCGTACTTTTTCCTGGAGGAAAATGTGACATTTTAATATCTTTTACAAAAATAAAGTATCCATACCTGGCAGTTATTAAAATATACATTTCACAGAATAAACTGTAACCTCCTTGTTAATGTGGTTTAAAACTTTCAACTCTTACTGAAAAAGCCTTTTAAACAAATCAAATATTAATGCTTAATAAGAGGTAAGAAAATATTGAAAATGGCAAAATTTAATTTTTTAAAAATATGAAGTGTTAAAACCTAATTACTATTAAATATTCATGGTTAAATTATTAAAATCATTATTAAACCCCAAATCTCTAAGTCATCAATTCACAGGCTCTGTGTAACGTAACTTCACCAACCATAATTTTTTTTATGAAGGCCCAATGATTGCACAGCTCCTGGTGAATCAGTTCGTGCACCTGCTACAAGACGAGGGCCAGGCTGGTCTCAAGTTATCTGCTGCCTGATTCAGATAAAGTTACATGCAGACTCACATCCTGCCTGTTGAGAACAACGCAGTTATGACCTTAAGGTACCAGAGAATCCATATTTCTTTCCTGAGTTGTTTCACATGCAGCAGTGTATGGAGCGTAAATGAATCCCATTTATCTGGTCAGGCCTCCTGACAGCTGCTTCCACTTTCTGGTAATCTATATTACTTTTGAAATAACTGCAATGAACCATTATCCCACAGATTGACAACACTTTGTTTTCTGAAAGCGATATGAGAAAGCAGCAGGATGGTTGCCTTTTGAATCTAACTCTCTGACTGAATAATAGCAAAAGCTTATAAAGCAAATTCCAAAAATACATACAGAACTCCCAACATAGCTTTCTATCAATTTTTAAGCATTGTCTGGCTCAATTTGAAGCTAAGACAAGAGACTTGCAGATGCCATTTTTATATTTCAGTAGCATGGCAATCTTTTCCAATGAGAATGCATCAAGCATCAGCTACATTAATACCCAGCATATAAAGACTGCTTATTCAGTGATGCAAGAATTGGAGGTCATTAACAAGATAAGGAGATTTAATAAATGTATGAACGTGTTTTCCTTGCTTGTCATAATGAAAGCTTTTGCTGAAAAGAGGGTGGGGGGACAGAGTGGGAATGCTTTATCTAGCTCACAAATTTTTAGGGGGAAAAAAGATGGAAAGAAATGTTATCCCTGGGCATCGTTATCTTTGAGCTGTCTGGCACATGACAATTTTTACAGTGACACATTAACACAGAGCAGTATTTGCAGTCTTCCTGCACAGTGCTCATTAAACTTTAATGAAACACAATTTCCAAAATTCACTGCCAAATGCACTTATCCTACAAATGTCACTATCAGCAATTTTACATACACTTTTGGCTGAGGAAAAAAATTGTAGGTCCAAGTATTTCCATACTTTTTCTTTTAAATACCTGAAAAAGGTCAGCTACAATATAGCATTTCTCAGAGTACTTCCAGTCTCTTGGACTTGATTCTACCCTTTTTGCCCTTGATTCTGCCTAAATACCCCTATCGCTTAAGACAGTTTCATCAAAACTGAGCTCAATGAACTTTCATGTCAGTCCCTAGCATAGGATGCAGTAAGTATTTCAGTGCCCATAGTTATGAGAGTGATATTTTTCTTTTTTAGCAAAATAACTAAGTAGATGCTTAACATCCTAATAACTTTTTGTTTGGTAATAGTTTGAAGTATTCCAGTGGCTTTTCATTTACAGTGCCCATGCAGACGTGTGAGCAATGAGACAGGAGACTTAGCAGACAATATTCCAACCTATATAGACATGAAAGACAGGGCTTCACATGAAAGACAGGGCTTCACAGGAAAACAAAGAAGAGGGAAATTATGCTTTAGAGAATAATTAACATGTTAGTCTACCCTCCATTAATAAAGTCCTTATTGATATCTCATTTCTCAGCAACTTTCTCCTGTACGTGATTTTCCCTGATGATACTTACCTTTCTGAAGACATGAGAAATACTCCACATTAGAAGTTCTGTTATTCATTTCTGCATTAGTATTATATCCAGATGGGGTCTACAGAGAACCCTTCCAGTCTAATAGGGTAATGATACTAATTTTTATTTTCGTTCAGATTTTCTTGCAGATACAAAACCTGTGACTATCAGCCTGCATTAGGAATGGTAGATATGGAAAGAAAAATCTGTTCTGTTTAGTGGCACTGAGGTTATCTGTACTTGGTTCCATTCCTTTGGTATGTTGCACCTGAGCAGATCCATTGGGTGCAAATTTTGCTCAGATCAGAAAGACCAGCGTAAATATGAGTTCCTATGAACACTCAACAGATGCAGAGCATGGCCATTCAAATGGTCATATTTTGCTACTTGAGAACAATTATATGCTATATATATATATATATATATATATGGATTTTGTTTTTTCTTTTACTGTGTCAGTTTGAAAAGCATGCTGTTAGTTAATTCATTTTTATACTAGGTATCCAGTGTGTCCTGTATTTGCTGTAAAAGTAGTTAAAATAACAAAGGTAACAGAACATTTTTCTCTTTCTGTTAATTTTTCTCAAAGGCAGTTAAAATGATACTACCAAAGCGAGCATATTTTGTACAATGTACTTGCCTGTTGTCCCTACAGGTGATGTAAAAGTTTCAAACACTAAACACTAGAGAACATTTTCTTTCCATTTCTTCCTGCTTGCAATGAGTTGCAAGCAGAATTTGCTCACTAGAAACTGAACTTCTTCACTCAATCTTTTTGATTTGTTTAGTGCCATACATTTGACAGTTTTTGGTTTTGGCCTCATTACCTTGTGAGTTCTGAACACTGAAGTGCCCTGAAAGGCACTAAATGTGCTGGCTTTCCTAATTTTTCTTCCCTTTCTGAATTTAAATACCATCTGCATTAGAATAGATGCTTATGATTCTTCAGCACTTCTCTACCATCAGTACTTTTCATTACCTTGCTCAGCATAAATTAGCAACAGAAACAATATCATTTTGATGAAGTCCCTAATGTCACCCATGTTACAGTAACAATTCTTTTGCTGACTCCTTAGACCAATAAATAGAACAATCTCTTAATATCATCTGACATTCCTTTGTAGAGCAGAATGTCTCCTATTATTGCTACTAGATCTGCTATTCAAATCCATTTAATCACCATGAATTACATAATTTAACTTTGGTTCTCGGTGTACAGTTACATGTGTTCAAAATACAGATTGATATAAGCAACATTTCTAAGGGGTGAACTTTTTTTAGAAGCAAGATGTGCATAGAGCTAACTGCTGCTTGCCATCTCACAGTGTTCAAAAAATGGTGCCAATGAAACCATAGGAGGAGATCGTGTTCTCACAGAGAAATGAAATGCATTGTTACACACTGTGTTGTGTAAGACACGAAGATACTAACATCAAAAGATATAATTTCAAGGAAGCTGCTAATGTTTACCAACCATAAGTATATTTCAAGAAAATCTTACTACTTTTCATTTTTATTTTGTAAAAAATACCACTGCCACATTTCTTCTATCACAAAAGATAGGCACCACTATCACTTAACATATGTTCTGCAAACTTAACATTTATTTAAAAGAATAAATACCAAAATGAAGTAACAATTTATGCTGAGACTTTGGCAAGAAAGGACAGCAAGTAAATGTGAACACAAGTAGTATCATTTACATTCATCGCTAGCTCCACAACTGGTTACAACTTAGGTTAACCTCCATATTAACATAGTTCATACACTCCTTTAAACTCACTGGTTCAAACTGAGAGAGCTCTCTAAGGAAGCAAAGAGTACAAAACTGGAATGAGATTTAAGTAGTTAGAGATTACAAAATTATTTTGAAAATCCAAAGTCTCATATTTAGGTACAAGTACAGGCTTATCATCTAATTGGTATACTTCACATAGCAATAAAAGAGATTAAGAGAAACAAACTCACTGCTTATAGCTTTCTTTTAAAGGAATGTCAATATGTTGTGTTCACAAATTTTTACTGAGATTGTTCTTATAACTAGCACTGTTGTACTTTGTACCAGAACAGTGCATTCTGAATTTCCATCACAAGCAAGAGAACACAACCAGGAAAAGTATGATATCTACTTCTGCATCCTCTAGAGGTGAATGGTGAAGCCAAACCAGTTAAGTATCATCTTGCTTCTTAGTGATGTATTTGTAGGTCATTTACAAGACTCGACCTAGTGAGCTTCCAGTATTACAACACAAATCTTCAGCGATTCATATGAGTTGTCTTCTGCTTTTTTGACTTCTACAATGAATTGGCTAGTAGTTCTTCAGTCGGCCTGGTGTCATATGAAATGATTTTACTTATCGCTTTTGAATTTTGCACCTCAGATGTAAATTAATTATCAGAATATCAGACTAGGATTTTGTCCTAAAATTCCTAGAAGTATTTCCTAAATGACAGCCTACCTCCAACTGCTGTATTAATATGGCGTGCTGTAATTCCCTTAGTACTGCTTAACTACATAAATGTTTGGTGATCAGAAAATCTGCCTACACACTGGTATTCCTATTTCTCCCAGGCAGAAGACACATTTCTTAAATCTTTCTCCTTTTGTGAGGAAAAGATTTTGATTCATTTGCATTCTCTTTGAAATACTATTTGTTTATATATTTAATAACTATACAGAGAGGAAAACAGCAACATGAACTCATTTATTTTACAATCAGAATGGCTAAGGAAAAACAGTCAAGTTATTGGCAATGCCTATGTATTTTTCTGAAGTTATTTATACTACCTAGGTTTTGTTCATTCTGTACTTTTTGAAATAAGAAATGGTATTCACACTGAAGCCTTAAGTCATAGGTTTCCTGAAAACATTCAAATGCTTTTAGGGCTTGTCATATTAAAAGCTGCATTAATTATTCATTTAGTTTTTCCATACGTCCTTAATGAGAAGAAAGCTCAGGTTATTCCTTTTAATTTTCTTTTCATATTGCAGACAATTCTTGAATGGTCTGAAAGGAGGAGGAAAAAGACTAACCTTCAACACAAAGGAAAAGTCTTTTTTTTTTTTTTTTTGGCCTAAAATACAAATTAAGTGCAGAATTCATTTCACCTGAACTATTAATAGACTGGGCCCAACATTCAGTGGATGTAAACTGACACAGCTGAATTGAAATCAATGGGATAACAGTGATTTGTGCTAAGAAGCCACTTTTTATTTTTCTGTTGAGCAAATGCAAGTAGATGGGAATATAAGGTGTTGAAATACACTTCCCCCCATAATAGTGGAAGTAAAGCTATATCACAACCCTTTCATTGCTATTATCCATCAATAGGTTAGAAGGAAGTATAAGTGTATTCCAGGTTCCTTGTAAGAGATTTAATGACCACTAAATTTATATAGCTGTACAGCACATAACGAGAAAGAATTTAGTTGTACTTCAAAATGTAATTTGAGTTCTACCATAAGAACAAAGAACATTTTTGTATCCAGAATAACTTCATGCTTATAACACTAACAATACTGTGAGTTTGTTTCTAATGCAGATATTGACAGGAAATATTTCCATAGAGTCAATGTCAATACACTGGCTTCGAGTAAGGTAATGATCATATTAGAGAGTGCAAAATAATTCTATGCAGTGAGAATTTGTAGATGCTGACACAGAAATATACTTCTGCAATGTACAAGAGGCTTGGTTTTAGACTTAAAAACTTAAAATCTAACAATAAATGCAATACATTGTTTAAATTATTGGCTTTCCTGATAAGACTGTAGAGGATTTAGGATTCAGTCAGCAAACATCTGTTCAGAAAGGTCTATGATACTCTCAGGCTGCCAGAAAGATGGGTGCCTGCACTGGCTGGATGACCAGCTTACCCCTGTAACTGTGAAAAAAAATTCTCTTGCCATTTTCAGTATCCTTTCCTAATTGCTACTTGCCATATTTTATTACCTGTAGTATATTGTGTCTAAATCAAACAGCTGATATACCATGAGCTTTACAGAAGACCAAGTCTTTGCCTTATGGAGTTTAGGATAGTTAGTGCTAAAGTCAACAAGTTCCAGGATCTTGTGATACAAAGCCCTACTACTCTCAGGGTGATACAAACAAAACCTGGAAGAGCTTCCTGCTTGTGACGTATGACATGAAGATAACATGAAAAGCTTTGTTGTTGTTTTGAATTATAATCTCTCCTGGTCTGGTATGGCCACCCAGCTTGGGAGGTGGGAGAGACTAGTGGGGACTGCTGCTGCTTAACTAGATAAACCTATTTGCAGATAAGTTACTCATTTTTCTGCAGAGCTGTTATTTTGAGTATTCTAACAGTTACAATACCAATCTGTAATTCATCTCCCTCCTGTTATTTTTTTAAAAGGTTAATAACCTTTTTAAAATAAACTAACTAGTGATTTTGTACTGCAGAAATAACACTAGACAAAACTGAGATATGTAAACTGTGAGATGCCAAATACAGAAGTGACATGGATTTGCTCATACTTTTATGTAAGAGGAAGAAAAACAGACGCGAGGGTTACAAAATTCAGGGATTAATAGGAAGTAAAGCAGCTGTGAAACTTCAGACTTTCATTTGTTCTTCAAATGCATGGCAGTAACAATTATGCTACAATGATATGCTTTATGCTATTTCAGGTAAACTGTTGAAAAATATAGATTCCATTTTAGACAGGGAACTTTACAAATTATACCTGTAGATGTGTCAGAAACAATTCTTAAGTAAAGCTCTCTTTTACCAGTTTTTGAGAGTAAAGTGTAAAGGCTTAGTCTTCAACCACAATCAGACACTAGGTCTTCTTGTTGAGATTATTGCAACACACGGTTGAATTGTAAACTAATACATCATAGATTTTAAAACTGTGCAACTAGAAACAGAAAGACAAGACTGTAGCAAATGAACAATACTAAGATTTATTTTTTATTTGTTCTCTAAAAAATAAAGTTTCAACCTAGATTTTGAGAGACTGTGAACTCTATTCTAATGATTAGCTGATAACCATACATATTGTATATATTTATTATTACACATAAGTATAGTGTACAAACATGCTTAGATTGGAATCTATTTGGAGCAGAGGTTGCATTTGCTTTCTGTTTCTACAGCACCTAGCACAACACACTACCTGTTATATCCTCTAGTCATATGTGTTGCGGGTAAATATAGTGAATCATCTTGGAAACTGAAAATCTGAAAATGAATGTGTCCATAATTTTTAGGTATCCTGGACCCAGATAGGATTTTGCTGGGACAGATTAACCAGCATTGCTTGCAATATTTGACAGACTGAGTTAGCCAAAACTTGCAACTATCCAAAGCATTTCATAATCAATCTGTTGAACTACCTTTCATCTTCTGCCTACAGATAACTGTTACAATTTCTGATGGCTAATTCTGTGTCGGAAATGTATTGCGAGATATAAAGTAAATGTACATATGGAAACAATTTTACAATGGCATTCCTTGACATGCTTTTCACCTCAGAGGCTTTTGATTTGCTTCTTTGACCTTTGCTAAAAAACACTGCAGTTAGAGCTAGCACCCATGACTACTCACGGGGTAAATTTGGCAGCTACCAGGTTCATAAGCATGCAGATCAACCTTTCATGGTCACACAGTAGATGTTTAGAAGATCACATTTATGGAATTTATTCTGCAAAAAGGAGGAGAAAAGTGATTACAAAATGACATTTTCTCATTAAGGCTGTCTCTTTTTTGATGGTTATGAAAAAGGGATGTAGGTCATTCAGAATTCAGAGCAAGTGAAGCAGAGCAAAATCCTTCACAATCATTTCTTGTGATGTGAAATATAATATCTAATGGGTGTTGCTGATACTGGCAGCTATATTCAGGATATATCCCTTCCTTAACTGTGAAGGGAAACTAAAAGGAACAGTAAGATACCTTGAGGTTGAAACATTAGCATCGTCCTGCTGCAGCAAGCCAGTCTGACAAGTTGTAAGAGGTAGAAGTACTACTTTATGAGAAGACATGCAGGTAGGGAAGCAAAGTGAATTTTGCATAAAGGTGAACTCTGCTAAGCAGAGCCTTGAGTCCAAACAAGAAAAAATGCAGGGCCAGGAGATCCATGAGACACAGCCCATCAATATCTTTCAGAAAACCTTTGATACCAGGCTTTTCATGTATTGAATTATCCAAGAAAACCTAGGAACCTAGCCTCTTACAAAGCTGCTGTAATGACTGGACAGCAATCTCTTCCTTCATATGGAATTTCTGGGCTCTATTACTTGCAAACCAATCATAAATAGTATTTTCCTTCAAATTAAACTGTTATATTGTTGCATTAATGCATAAACTGCAGACAGACCATGACTTCAGAAATGGAGTAAAAGCAAAGTTTTTCCCTTAATGTTTAAGAAATTTGAAACATAAACTCAATGTTAATGTGAATTACTAAATAACATCTCTCAAAGTCATTAATGCTAGGGCTACTTTTATTGTTTTGACAATGCAGAACAGCAAGGGAATTAATATGAGTACTTTTTCTTAATGTCCTATGAACTAATTTAAAATGCATCTATTTATACCATTCTTTAGCTGTGATAAGACCTTAAATTGAAAAAATAATTCTAGTTTTCATTTAAAACTGTTTGAAACTTAAAATCCCATCTCTATTTTCTTACCATTAAAAAAAAGAAAATAGTTGTCTTTAAGGCATATAAATTTCACTGTGAGGTGATGGCTCATCAACATAGTCAGAGTAGGCAAATCAAAGGTGACTTTTTAATGTGTTCTCAAACTTGTCAGTTTGTCTTTTGAGCATTAATCAGAAGGATTTATATAGCCTAGGGATAGAAAAGCCAATTTAAACAAAACTCCCCAGCTCAAATTCTTCCAGCTTCTCAACTTTTCCACTTGCGATTTGGGAAATTCCCGTCATATCTCTTAACTTTTTTGTCACCTAAGAAATCCTATCCTCCACACCGTAGGTCTGAATCTCAACAATGATATATAACAATATAAGTTCTTGATTGGGAAATTCTTAAAATTCTAATCTATTAGGGCTGGTTAAGCTCGTTATTACATAAATGTATGAAAATTAACTAGTGCTTTTATTACTCTTCTCAACTTTTATGCCGAGTTTCAGCTCAGAGGAAATACTTTTGGCCAAGTTATAAACTTCTCAATTAGAGAAGTATAATAAAACTGCTGAGAAAGATGTGCCATGAGTGGTATGATTGATAGTGGATAAATCGTTTTGCTGCTGTAGGCAGTATAGGTTCTTGTATTGAAACTTCCTGAAGCAATCTTAGGCCTAATCTTATTCATATCTTAAAATCTAATCTGTTTAATGTAGTATTAGAAAAATCTGAGTTTTTCTCAAGTCTTTGTAAATGATAAAAACATTGAAGTTTTATGATATCTGATCTTCTGACTGGACAACTCTTCCAATGATAAATTTGCATGAGTTGGCACTACATAACAATATAATTTCAATTACTTCATATTGGGTAAGAAGAAAATTGCTTGAGGTGAATGCTTTAAACTTTCAAACAGAAAAAGGCTGTACTGGCTTAAATATCTGGAATGTAGAGCACTCAGGAATATGTGTCAGTGAGCATCTAGCAGAAAAAACACTCTCTGCGGGGCCGGGAAGGGCTAGGGAAGTGCTTACCAAGAAATTGTTTTATCCTAGATGTTGCTATGACCATGTTTATATGTTTATTGTTTATTCATGAGGTTTTATCTGCAGTCCATGAAAAGGCAGGGGAGAGAGTGGTGAACAGACACTAGGATCCACTTGCCTAGGAGATCATATGAAATGGTTGGCAGACTGCCTGCATTTCATCAGGTAGTCGTGTGAAGAGCTTTTGAATCAACCCATGTTTGAAAGGTTTGTACCCTGGCCATAAACCTTTCCCCTGAACTGCCACTTGGCCTAAAAGGAAGGAAGTGTGAGAACCCCATGAGTTTGTGTTTCCTCCCTGCCCTTTTTTCTGTATTCCTAAGACTACAAACAAAGTGGTTAAATTATACTACTTCAGCAGTATTATATTTAGCTTTTTCTTTTTTTCATGACTGAAAACTGAGAGCAAAACTAGGCAGAGAGTAGCATTTATGATCTTGGCACCAACCACTGTGAGAAGTTCTCTTCATGATGCAGCCTCTGATGCTTCCAGGAGAATATGACTGTACAGTGCTGCCCACCTCTGTCTTCTCTTTTTCTGCCTTTAAATATCTCCTGGGAGAAAAAACATCCTACATCCTGATCTAAACTCTGTTTGAACTGTCCAGGTCATTTTAGAAATAAGTGAAATTATAATAAACTTACTAAAATATTTAAATAGTATGGTCAACATTTAAAGGTGACTCACGAGGAATAGCCTACCCCGGTGGAAAGCCCACTAATGCAGAATTTGTTGAAAGCACAGATCTAATGCATTTGTGTCATGCAATCTTGACACAGCAATTAAGATTTTTTTCTCTTTCAATTTAAAGACTATGCATATTTATTTCAATTTAAAATATTGTAGTATTGTTAATTCACAGCAAATTGAAAGGTTTTTATTTTTCTCCCTTTTCTTTCCTATTTGAAAGTGAGTTTAACTTCAATTGGAAGCTATAGTTGTCTAATCAATATGTGAACTGAGTTCTGGCTGGTTCTCTTCCATAACTCATAACCTTTTTTGTGTCACATCACCATATTGCAATTTATTTTTGATAAAGAGTCATTTAAGTGTTTCTTATATATATTCTTAATGAAAGTGTTAAACAGGTCGGTCCTGGATTTTCTATATTAAAAGTCCTCCAGAATCACTTCTTTCTTGGGTGTTATAACTGTATGAATAAATGCTTTTTTGATTCTCTGGTCAAACTGGAAAATCAAAACCAATTCTATTTGAGTTTATTGCAATATTTCATTGACCTGAAACAAAATATGATACTTATTTTAGAAGAAGAAGGATGCTAATTTTATTATTTTTTGCTGGTTTTATTGTTACATACAATTTCTGAAAGACATTTGTTTTGAAATTATAAATTGAGATGTTTTTTGTCTACAATATAAAAATGAAACTTTTTGATTCTTTGTTAATTATTTTTTCCCTGTCTATAATTATTTATTTTCTCATTTGCTCTATTTAATGTCAACTTTTGGTCAACCTGAAACCACTTATGATTTTTCACCTAACACTTGTTTATATGTGATAGCATATGGAAAGTATAGTAAATACATATGTTGCCTGTCTCCCTGATGAAGTGGGAAATCCCACCCAAGAATTAATTGTTTCATTTGGGAAAACAGATCTATAAGGCTTCTTGTGGCTAAGTGAGAATCACATACAATGGGATATAGGATCTTACTCTCATTATAGCATTCTGGTCCTCCTAAAAATAATATATAGTTTGGTCCTCAGTTTCATTGTCTTCTGTTCTTTTCCATTATTGTTCATAATCTCAGCAAGTGTAATCCCAAATAAATATGAAGCTTCTATTTTTCCATCTTCTTGAATATCAAGTTGGGCAGTCACAGATGATCTGAACACTATCATCTAGCTTAAGACCGCTGAATACAAATTAAGTTTTGTTTTGGTTTGCTTATCTCCCAGAAAATGTTCAGAGTGTTAGAGAGAAACTTAAATCCTCGTTCATAATGTTAATTATATATAGAAGACAGATTTACTTTTCTAGAAAACAATTTTGGGTTGTTTTGTTTTGTTTTGTTTTGTTTTGTTTTGGGTTGATTTGGGTTGGTTTGGGTTGGGGGTTTTTTGTGTGAAACACACCCACGTTCATGTATTGCGATCAATAAACATATTCTTATTTGGTGGGAAATTTTGTCCTTGCTTTTAGTGTAGATGTAAAAGATGTTTAAATGGATATCTCTCTGTCCCTGCTTATGCTCTTAATTTGAAGTCACATTTTCTAGACATATTTTCTGTCAAATTCCATGTCAGTATTGATTTGAGAATTGACATCCATTGATCCAGTATAGGATTGAGAGCAATAAATGGGACAATAAGCCCCTTTTTTTCTTAATCTCAAGTCTCTCTTTTCATGGGTAATTTTTGTTTCTAAATATATATACATAAAGTGCTACTAGTATTAAATTTTCCCTATTGCATTGCACAACATAGGATTTTATAATATATTCTACAAAATAAAATCCACAGCTTGTCAGTCATTATAAAAAGAATTAAGTATTTCCAATCTGCAGTTGCATAAATTAGTTGCTTGAAAAAAGAGCCCTAAGGCACTACAAAGTACAGAGTGTTAGACTTTGTTATAATTCATGAGGTGGCAAAATTGCCTTGTCTTTCTGTACACTGTGCTACTGAAAAAGCTCAGAATTTCTATGTTAAAAAAATACTAAAGACAAGTTTGTGCATTCTTTTAAAATCTATTTGCTGTTGGAATATATAATGATGTTGGCATCAATTTCAAAGGGCCGATTTTCACAGCACCTTAAATGTGCATGTCACCATTTGAAAACACAACAAAACTTGCTTTTAACATTCTGCTAGTCACAGAATATAGTGACTATATCTAGTATACTAGAGATCTCCAGAATATTTTGTGAGATTAGTATTAGGGGAAAAATCCATGTACTTTACATGTGTAAACATAAAACAGGAAATAAATCCTTCTAGTACAAATTCCAGTTTTCATTCTCTCTCTTTTTTGTTTTGCAATTAGTGCCAAGATCTAAATATTACAACACACATTTAATGGATACACTGTTATGAAAAAGTACTTATACAAATATTTTTGTAAAAGTGATTTCATATTAAATTGACAAATATTAATAAACTTCTATAAATATTAGTTCAATAAATGAAAATACTTTCAAGCTTAAAAATAATGTAATTTTTTTAAAAAAACACTTTTATTTCATTTTATCTAGAAATGAATAGGTTTTATAGTCAAATGCAGAACAAAAGCAATTAAGGAAATTTTGCTGTGACATCTTTGCTACAACTGCAATAAAGAAAGACTGGAAATACTGGAAACTCAAATAAGAGAAACCAAGTGCTTCATATGTATCTGTGTTGCGGACAGGGACATCTAACAGATTGTTCTGCAGTGTGCAATATCCTGTTATTCTACCGTAAATGAATGGCTCCTTTAGAACTGGATTTTCTTTGTCTCATTAAATTGTGTGCTATTCTATGTTTAAAATTATTTTCAAGTGTATCTGTTCAGATTCTGGGGTGTGCTGTGCTGGCAGAAACCCTAAATCAATATACTTACATTGAAAAAACACTGCACCAGAAGTGCAGGTCCTCATGCAAAAAAAACCCCTTGCAGTTAATACAGTTTCTTCTTTCATTTGGGAAACTGATATTAGCTCTACCCCCCTGAAGAACCCTCTTGTTGATATAATCTCCGCCTTTATGAAAAGGGTTTTCTGAAATGATGACACTGGTATATCTATGCTGACAAATCTCTTCAGGACAACTTTCTGAGTAATCCTGCTGATACCAGTGAGACTGCTCAGAGACTAAGCTGCTATCAAGCAGGCATAGAGGCAAAAATCATGATAGAGGACCTAAGAATCAAAAGGAGAGGTGGAATAAAATGTTGCTTTTTGGAGCAAAGCAGACTATTCACCCAACAAATGACATAGCCAAGTGACCAACTTAGAGGGAACCGAAACTGTCAGCGAAGCAGCCTGGAGAGTCTGCCAAAAAGCCAGATGCTGCTACTGAAAAACTACCTCCCACAAACTGGCATCGGTATCTTACAGAGCTGGCACTCAGTAGTACCTGCTTTGCTAAACCGCAGTCTGTCTTGAACACATTATTTTACTACCCTTCCCTGTTATCAATAAATGGATAATATTATTCTGTTTTCACTTATTAAGTTCTCATTGGCAGCTGTTGTTCTTTTGACAAATGTAAGCAAAGAGAGAGTGAATGTGAACACCATGTTTTTGGTGGGAAAGAGAAGGGTAGTTTCTTTTAAAAACGCTGCACAGGGCATATGATCTCCAAACCTTGTTGTTTGCTTACTGGTGTAATTTATTTCCTCAATATTTTGACATTATCCAGGGATGACTGTTGGCACTAGAATTGTCACTACTTGGAGAAAATGAGCAATTTAATGAATTTCTGTTCTCTGAGCCACTGACAATTAAGGTTTTTGAGCCTGCTGGATGTGGAAAGGAAGTTTATGGGCATTTCCGGTGCAAATAAAAGGAATAAACTGTATCTTTCTATTGTGCTTTCTGAAGAATGCCTATAGAAAGGACTTGGAAAGAAAGAAAAAAAAAAAAATCCTGTATTTGAAAGAACTCCTATATCTTATTGAGAAGGAAACTTCTTTTCAAGATCTAGTCCTAATTTTTATAGTCATTCAAAGTTCTACTGTATGAAACAGAACTCTTGCCCAGTGTAAGCTGGAGAGCAGGTATGATGGCTACAAAAGGAGACACTAAGGTAGTGCTTACTTTGGACTGAATTGCATCCATAGAGGAATTTCATTGTCACAGGTCTGCAACAATAACATCTTATCAACAAATCTAGACATAGCTACTTAAGAAAAGAGGTTCAACAGAATGAATGGAGAAATCATTTCTCATGAATTGATGAAAATAGAATTTATATAACTAGACTGAGGTTTTCTGTTCTTTCTCTCAGAAGAAAATTCCCAGTTGCTCATATTCAGAAAAGACAGGCTACAAATAGAGGCCATCAGAAAATAATTCCAACAGAATTTCTGAGAACAAAACTGTTGACACTTTGCCATTGCTAAGAAATGTGAATTACAGAAGAAAATTAAGTGGCTGCTGCAAAAGCAGGGAAAGCACAATATTATCAGTAGCCATTCATATAGATCAATTAATTGTGACAGCAAATTAGACACTGTTGCTTTGTGAGAACCATTCTTAACTCAAATGATACATAAAAGCTTTGTGTACTTCTGATAATGTATTGCCCCTCATTTCTGATGGAAAAAAATGTACCGAGTTACAGATTGAATTGTAAAGAACGTATGTATTGATGTCTCAATCCACAGAAATGCTAACATACTTTTGGTAACAGTTCATTGTTACATGATGGGAGGGGAATGTCTGGTGCCTGCCTCATTATTTTCCATATGGCACTGACATTACATTAGGAATATCTGAAACATAAGAAATATGTTGTAATCACAGGGTTCAGACTTTGCCAGTATGTTTTAATTGAACTGAAGACACTTCATATATCAGGCATGCTCTGCTACTTTCTGTGTTTCAGTGGGCGATCACATGTACTCGGTCACCGTGGGACTTGATATTTGTGCTAAAATTCCGCCGTGCAGAGTGTGTCAGGGAGCAGCGCGGGCAGGTGGCTCCGTGGGGAAGGTGAGCCGGCAGCGGCAGGTGATGGCACATCTGGCAGGGCAGGGACATCATGGAGGTGGGATGCAGACCCACAGCTCCCCAGTCAGGGAGGCAGAGCAGGACCGGTGCTGGGAACCAGGGTTGGACGCAGCCCCAGGGTGGCCGTGCAGGGATGTGGGGACCAGGGTGGGGGGCTGGGTGAATGAGAAGGTGGCTCCTAGACCTTGTCCCAGGTCACAACCACCTTGCAGTAGAGCTGGCCCCCACCATCCACACCCCAGTCCAGGAGGGGGAAATGTTATACATAACTTGACATTTGATCTTAGAAGTCGTATAACAGTTCTCCATATCTGCCAAAAGAGTATGAAAATTGCAGGTTACCTTTCAGCTTTGAAAAGCTGAACAAATTAAACTGTTGGAATATGTTCCTGAAGATATTTCGTGAATATTTTTTTGGCTTTTTCTAAGAGTGTTTTCAAAGTTTTCTCTTCTCCAGTCTTGAAATTAAGAGGGTAATTCTTATATTTACTAATATTTATGACATTGTCTATTAATTGAAAGATGTGCTTCCACAAATGATTTGGTGGGTAATTAGTTGATCATAAATTATATCTTCTCTAGAAACACATTTTGGCAAATCATAAAAAAAAAAAGATATATTTAATTCAGCATCATATGCTATGCTTCAGATACTTAACTTCGTATTTTGACTTCTATTAATAGAATCACAGAATCACAGAATGGCAGGGGTTGGAAGGGACCTCTGGAGATCGTGTAGTCCAAGCCCCCTGCTAAAGCAGGATCACCTAGAGCAGGTTGCACAGGATTGCATCCAGGCGAGTTTTGAATATGTCCAGAGAAGGAGACTCCACAACCTCTCTGGGCAGCCTGTGCCAGTGCTCAGTCACCCTCACAGTGAAGAAGTTTTTCCCCATATTGAGATGGAACTTCCTGTGTTCCAGTTTGTGCCCGTTTCCCCTTGTCCTGTCACTGGGCACCATTGAGAAGAGTCTAGCCCCATCCTCCAGACATCCACCCTTTAGATATTTATAAGCACTGATAAGATTCTCTGTCAGTCTTCTCCAGGCTAAACAGACCCAGCTCTCTCAGCCTTTCCTCATAAGAGAGATGCTCCAGTCCCTTAATCATCTTTGTAGCCTTCCACTGGACTCTCTCCAGTAGTTCCCTGTCTTTCTTGTACTGGAGTGCCCAGAACTGGACACAATATTCCAGATGTGACATCACCAGGGCAGAGTAGAGGGGGATGATAACCTTCCTTGACCTGCTGGCTATTCTCTTCTTAGTGCACCCCAGGATACCATTGGCCTTCTTGGCCATGAGGGCACACTGCTGTCTCATCCAGAGCTTGTTGTCCACCAGGACTCCCAGGTCCTTGTCTGCAGTGCTGCTTCCCAGCAGGTCAACCCCTAACCTGTTCTGGTGCCTGGGGTTGATCCTCCCTAGTTGCAAGACCCTACACTTGCCCTTGTTCAATTTCATTAGGTTCCTCTCCACCCAGCTCTCTAGTCTGTCCAGGTCTGGCTGAATGGCAGCACAGACTTCTGGTGTGTCAGCCACTCCTCCCAGTTTGTATTAGTAAAAAATTAGTAAAGGTACTTTAACAAGATTCACTCTAAACAAATTGGGAAACACCTATTTTCCACTTCTTTTAAAAGTTTTAAGAAATTGGTAAGATACACTGAAAGATTAAAAATTATTTTGCTATCTGATATGGATTAGTTGTAACTGCAAATGCAAATATCCTTTATGAGCCCTGTAATAGGAAATTGTTTGAAATTCAATCTTCGAATCTTACATTTCTGAAGTTTCAAGAAATTGAGAGTATTACGTACACTCATACACCTAACATATTGTGGAAAAAATATTTTTCTTATGTAATTGCATTCAGATAGAAATCTATTTTGATGTGAATTCACTGAATTAAAATAAAGTTATTGAAGGCATAAGGATTGTTACCAATTTAATTTAAAAACAAACATATATTCAAATGTATGAAATGCACTGTAGCTGAAAACAAGTATGATTTTAAATAATAAACTCAAAACTAAGACAACTTTATTTTATATTTTGTTGACCGTAAGAAATATACAGAAGAGAAAAACAGTTGTTTTGCTAAAGTAAATAGTATTTTCTTAATTCATCCCCCAAGGAAATCGTTGTCTATTACTTTTAATGTAGATTTCCTTTATTTCCATACAAGGTGGAAAATAACTGAATTGAGACTTAGAGGACGAAAACATGTGTGTTACAAAAGCTTCATTTTGAATATTGGCAAATGGTTCATACTCAAAGTCAAAATAGATGATTACAGTTCACCATTTCAACATATTTATTGGAAGAATTATTCTGTAAAAACCAGAAAAGTGTTCCCATATTATAGCAGTA
The DNA here is from genome assembly GCA_013400195.1 of Aramus guarauna. Lineage (NCBI taxonomy): Eukaryota > Metazoa > Chordata > Aves > Gruiformes > Aramidae > Aramus > Aramus guarauna. The sequence continues at coordinate 221,321 of VXBL01008302.1, read as the reverse complement.
TGGATGAAAAATAATAAAAAAAAAGGATTATGCCTAACGTTCAATTCTATTAAAAGTGTAATATTCAATAAAGGTGTCTATTGTAGCTCCTCTGGAGTTTTCTGTTGAATTAATTTTGTCAAGAAAAACATAATTTTCACATTATTATCATTTTCCAGAAGAGATTTTAATTTATTTTATGCGTCTTCATTTCTCATTGGGAATAAGAAAGTGAAGTATTTATCTTCTGACAACATCAACTTGTACTATGGGGGGGTTTTTTTGTTTGTTTGTTTGTTGTTTTTTTTTTTCCCCCAAAAAATCCTCAATATTTATTCCAATCAATTTCTCAGGCATAAAACTGCATTTCCTCATGGTGCATTGTATTATGAAGATTGTTTTTCTAATTTTCCTTCTTTTATATAGGCAGATCTTTGTCCCCCAGAAAAGTTTTCCCTGACTTTTCTAATTAAGGTTACATTGGAGGTATTTTCCCAGATTTTTACTGAACCTAATGCTAAATCCTAGTGTATGAAAGCAACCTGCAAGCTTTGTCATTTTCCAGTGGTTCCTAGATGCTATGCCCACATAATTCCTCCTACATGTTCTACACTGATAAGCACTTTCTCACCATGTGACGGGAGTCAGCTGGGCAATGTACAGAAGGTAAAGAGGAGAGTCATGAAGGAAAATAAAACATACCTTTATATTTATCTGCTATGACCTCTACTTCCCCAGTGGCAAGTGAGTAATTGGCGTGGACAAATAGCACATAAAATAGCTATTTAATCTTGTGTTACCGCTCCTCCAGTTGTGGACCCTCTTCAGAACAGATAAACTGTATATTATCCACCATGAAAGTTATAGGAACATTAACTGGCAAAATAAAACTAGAAGAAATTGTTTATTTGGACCAGGTATTCACACAAATTATAGAATAGAGACAGTTATCAGAAAAAATATTTGTGTCATTGCTGCAGAGGAGGAGGCTCTGATCTAGAAAGAGATTATTTTGCAGTTTGAAAAGTAGTTACCTGCGATATGACAGCAGATTGTGTTGATGATATTAATGGAATGAAACCCAGCACAAGAAAATTTAGAAGTTTGGGGAAAATGCACAGTAGATGTGGCTCAGTTTATTTAACTTAAATGAAAATACTTCACTTATATTTTGCCAAAATTCTTTAAAAAAAAATAATGTAAATCAGTAAATAAACTAATATATACAGTTTGGTGTGAACGCACACACACCTTCATTATTTAACAGATTAATATGTTAACTAGTTCTGAACATTTTTTTTCCATGCAGACATATGTATGAATAAAAAACCAGATGGTCAGTTCCTTCTTACATACACACTGGACTGAATTTGTGAATACAATGTTAACTCATAATTGAGTTGAAATTCTGTAACAGTATTTTTTAAAGAAATCTATATTTTCCAATTACCAGTTCCTGATTCAAATTACCAGGAAAGATTAGATGGGTGCCTGCAATTAAAAAAAAGAATATATTCTATTATTATTACAGTGAGAAATTTCCAGTGATGGACAGAATGCAATTTGAAACATACTTTGACCTACAGTTAAGCAAAATATTGTCCCATCATGCTTGGTTTGATTTTTTTTTTCCCCTGGAGCATCCTGCCCCCCTGATTGCCAAGTAAATAATTTGGGAAAGACATACTTATGGATACTCATGGACACTCCATTTTTCTTTCTATGCAGACTAAGGTAGTAGTGTCCTCTGGACCGAGATCTATGGGCAACCGAGATCTATGGGCAAGACACTCAAGGAGACAAGTTAACTCCTGTATTTTGCATTGCATGTGTGGTATGTCTACAGAACTCAACCGTTATTTTTTCATTGTTGTGTGCTTATTTCTTCATGTCAGTCAAGGGTAAGTGGTGCATTTCACAAGGGGGTATAGGTTAATTACTGGCATAAGCATAGTTTCTACTGCACATGATGCAGAGTCACAGCATCTGCTGTGCACTTGCATAAAACTGCAGCAGGCAACATGGGGGAAATGTAGTGTCATGTTGAAGTAATGGCCTGAAACAACAGGAGCACCTGCTTCCTCCTAGGTAACTCCTGGATATATTACTGTATACATTAACTGTGTCTTGCTGTAGCTAGCAACTGTCCACTTGATATCCACATAGTCAGCATGGGTCTGGTGACCACTGGTTTGGCTCAAATCAGTGGCCACAGGCTCAGCATCACTTCCAAAATTAAATCAGTTCCTTATATAGGATACCATTTATGTCCTATGGGTTGCCATCTGTCATCCATATATCAGACGCAAATTTAGTTAGTAAATTACTTTGTCCGTAAACTTGGTACTCAAACTTCAGTCATTATCAGAATATGTTGAATTTAAATATTATATTTTAACAGTTTCTGGCTTGTTTTTTGTCACTATACCACTAATGTCTTACATATAACTCCCTTTGTTTTTTATTAGACTGTATATATCCAGCTCATTATTCTCATATTTAGCTTCTTGCAAACACCCACATAAGCACTGCCCCCCTGCAATAGTTTTCATAGCTGTAACAGTTCACTTTTTAAAATCTACAAGCTTTCCTCCACCCTCTAATGTAATGCTTATCTTACACACTCTAGGACTTTTCAAAAAAGAATTTTAGTTTTTAAAAGAGGTATTGTCTTTGAGAATTGGTCTAAGTGCTTGAACTGCTGCTACTAATGGAGTTATGCTGATGAGATCAATGAAAAAAATAAACAAAATGGGAGACGAGACATTCATCAGTAACTGATTGTACAACAGTAGCACTCTACAAATGGGAAGAATCAAAAAGAGGGTTTGTTGCTCATGTCTATCCTTGACTTGGTGAATGGAAATGTTTATTTTAAGGTACAGTTTACACAAAATGGTGCAATATATATATAGACAGGACAAGTCAGGAGATATGCTTCAGATCAATGGAACTGAACCTCCTAATCTGCTGAGATTTTCTCATCATTTCCATCTGTCCATCCAACAGCCTATTACCTTCATCCAATACCACAGAGTAGAAATGGTATTGTTCTACCATATTTTAGCTTTGTATGTAATCCAAACGTACCAGTCCTGATTCAAACCTACAGGAAGTACTATCAACAGTAATAAAACTTTCTCATACTAGCTTTAAGTAACTAAATAGGGCAAATCTAACAAATACAAGGCCTGAGAACTGAAAAAAAGAAAGAATGAGATTATAAACCAGATTGTAGACAGTTGGGGTTTTTTTCTCTGTCCAGGAAGTAGAAAGTTCAAATACTAAATTTGGTTACAAAGATGGGACTATTTGTGCATATCAGTGGTGTGGATAAGTAAAATAAAGAAACCAAACCAAAACAACCAAGAGTTGTAAAACCAAGAAAGTAAAAGATACAGTCAATTCTAACCAAGCTAGGCTGTGAAAATAAATTTAAAAGAACCCTAATGCCCAAGACACGTCATGGGAAACCATCCACTGGTTATGCACTTCCAATCTTTCTCAGTTTCATATCTCCAGAATTTGTGCTGTCATGTATTCCTACTGTGTCAACATGTAAATGAAATCAAAAGCAACAGTAAAATCCCTATTGGACTTAGTGGGGCTACTTTGTTAAGATCAGGCTCTAGCTTTTGAGGTTTTGTTTTTGTTTGTTTTTTGTTTTTTTTTTTTTTCCTAGTATGCATCTTTTTGAGGTGATATGACTAGAAAAGGGTAAATATGGTTTGTTTTTGTTTTTTTTTTTTCCATCTGAAATAGCACTATATTTTTACTCAAGTATTTAAAATATTAAAAATATATACCAATTTGTCACTGTCTACCATCTAGGTGTAGACACAGGTGTAAAAATAACATGAGCTACACTATGCTTTTTGTTATAAAATTAACAAGGATGCTGAAGAAAACCTTACTGCTTGCTGTGCTGTACCAAAACTACAAACTAGGTTTCGCTTATCCTGTCCTACTCTGTTGCAAACTTTGCAACGTGCAGCCAGTCTCCCTATTGTTACTTATTGTTATTATAGTTGCTACTACTACATAACACATAACACATGGACCAAAATTTAGGGCGCTTCTAATTTTAACCCCTATATATTTATTGATTTTGACTCCTTTTAGGTAAGACCACTAAGTAAACTTTTTACTGGGCTACATTTTTTTGTCTTCCTCAATATCTGATGAGATTGAAAGAAGAGGTTAAGGGAAGAGGTTAAGCATTAAAGAAGAGTAAAATTTCTTCATAGAGAAGGATTGTGAGATACTAGCCAAGAAGAGACATTTTCATCAAGGGGAACCTATATTGAAACTTGTCCTGGTTTCAGCTGAGAGGGTTAATTTTCTTTATAGTAGCTAGTACGGGGCTGTGTTTTGGATTTGTGCTGGAAACAGTGTTGATAATAGAGATGTTTTTGTTATATGGACCTATTGCTGAGCAGTGCTTACACAGAGCCAAGGCCTCTTCTGCTTCTCGCACTGCCCTGCCAGCGGGATGGCTGGGGGTGCACGAGGAGTTGGGAGGGGACACAGACAGGACAGGTGACCCAAACTGACCAAAGGGATATTCCATACCATATGACGTCATGCTCAGTTTATAAGGAGCTGGGGGAAGTGTGTGTGTGGGGGGGGGGCGTGGCTCTGGGGATGGGTTGAGGGTCCAGTCAGTCGTCGGAGCAGTAAATTGTTTTCTGTTATCACTCATTGTGTACATCTGTTACCAGCACTGTTGTTGTTTGTTTCCCTCTCCCTCGCTGTCCCAGTAAACTGTCCTTACCGCAACCCTCGAGGCTTTTGCCTTTGTTTGTCCGGTCTCCTCCCCACCCGCCGGGGAGGGGTGAGCGAGCGGCTGCGTGGTGCTCGGCTGGGCCTAAACCACATCAACTGAAACTGTAACGGAGGTAAAAAACTTCTGGAAAGGGTTGGATGGCTTCAAGGACACCAATCAAGGAGCCCAACAACAGTGAATACCTTGTAAAGTCCACAGACAAAATTTTATCTTTAGGCAGAATTTTTCAAAGCAGCTGCTTCTGTCTGATGTCCTCCCTCGCCATGCAGCACCTTCCAGAGAAGCAGCAATCTCTGGATGAAGAATTGAGCTTTCTAGTCCCTCTTGTGAGATCTTTTGATCTCGTCACATTTGACAAGAAGGGCAATCAACAGCTGGGGTAAAGTTAGGCTTATGAAAAGTAGTCCATATTTCTGAAGAAATCAGACTGTATTATCTCAGTGATATTTTTCAGGTATTTCAGTGATATCTCTGTCTTTGGCTCAAACAATACCTTCAGGCATTCAAGTCAAATTTTCAACGCAAGTATGTGCCCTAATTTTTTTGAAAATTCAATAGTACTTCAATTCCGGAGAATCTGTATACTTTTTAAAAAAAAAAAAAAAAAAGGATTCTAGATTTTTAAAATAAAACGGTGCTTCAGCATTAAAGCCATGGAAAACCATTGACATTAGATGGCTTTTAGATATGCCAATAATAGTTGACATTGAATTTAACTTTAATGTTTATAATATCCTTCTGAAGATGGAGGATTTTTTCAGTCCACTGTGTGATACTGATATTAATATTTGCAATAAAACTGAATACAATTAACTACCAGCTTGTTTTTTTTTTTAAACTAAATACTGCATGGTTTAAAGAAGTGCTGTGGTCCAGCAGACAGAAAAGGAAACTAAAGCTCTACCTGCTAGAACAACAGTGTCGGTTAGTGGGTGCCGATCAGCTTGCGTTATTTTGGGATTGAATCTGAATGTGCCTCATTTCCTTCCATGCCTTCTTTTTACGGCATGGAAGATGATAGATCAAACCTGTCATGATTACTAAGGATAATTATTGTTACAATTACTACTGTGGACACCATGCAGGGGGTAGACATATCCTGTGATCTGAGAGTCCTTTCTCTCTTTTCTAAAGTGGAGATTATAACAAATATTTGCTTACTGTGCATTATAAGGCTCAATAACTATCTCTGCAGAAACAATTGTTTCTAAAGAAACTTCAAAAACAAAATGTCCTTTTAAATTTATATTTTGATATTGTGTTCACTCTGCTTTTGAGAGGTTAAATATTTATACCAACTTTGCCTCACATAAGCATATTTCTAGGCAAATTATTACTGACTTTTAAATTATTGCCAATCATTTTACTGATAGTGAGCAAGTCAATTTTATGTTGGTGTTAGCAAATGTTTATGACAATTTTGCATGACTGCTTCATACGATATAGTGTTTCTGCTTTTTCTGTCATTGCAATGTTTCAGAAAAATTTGGTCAGCAACAATTTCCTTGACAGTAATAGGAAGAATGGCAGGATATCAGATAGAAGAATACTAACAGGCCACAATATAAGAAACCTGTCAAAATAAGATTTTAAGTCAGGACAAAAAAAAATTCTGGTGGCAGTTCCTGGAATGGACTGGTATAACCTTCATATCAAAATGGATTATTTATCTTCTTGGCAGAACGTTTCACTGAAAGCTGGAATGCACACTCCTTTATACATCTAATATCAAAATTATATTAGGGCTGTGGATAAGGAGAATAGTTTCAAAAGAACTTGCCAAGATCTTTGTGAAGGAAAGTAAGTCCAAAAAGAGTATCTCCTGTGCACAGCATCAAATTCAGTGATTTTAATTCAGGCAAACTTCCAGTTACACTCCCCCTTCAAAAACTAGCAAAACTGTGCTACTCAGCTGAGGATGCCAACAAGGGTGTAGAAACTTTAAGACTTAAGCAATTAATTTAAACCATAAAACACTAGAACTACTTTTTCTTTTTTTTTTTTTTTTTCCTTGATAGGAAGACATTAGAGGGAAAACACAGAAGACATGGATATAAAATTGGAAGAAAGAGATCTTTAAGCTCTTAGACGCACTAAGCTCTGTCCTCATGAACCTGGGTCAGGATTTGATTTTTTGCAGACTTATCAGGCCAGTTATCTCAGGATATTGCTTAATTTTTATTTTATGAGACTTCTACAGTAAGTTCATTCAGAGGCTATGATACAGCTCTTAAAAGTTGTCTTTAAAAGATTGTGGTGGGTTGACCCTGGCCAGCAGCCAGACTCCTACCTTACCTCTCACTTCCCTTTCCTGTGTGACCAGGCAAAAATAGAAGGAAGAAGAGAAGACTTGTGGATTCAGTAAAATGGCAGTTTAATAGGGAAAGCAAAATCTGCATGTGCAAGGAAGGCAAAAAGAGTATTCAGTATTTCCCATCAGCAGGCAGATGTTCAGCCACTTCCAGGAAAGCAGGGCCTCAGCATGCATAACAGTTGCTTTGGAAGTCAAAGACCATAGCCATGAGTATTCCCACCTTCCTCCTCCTTTCCTTCAGCTTTTATTTCTGAGCACAATGTCAGCTGGTATGGAATATCCCTTTGGTCAGTTGGGGTCAGCTGTCCTGGCTGTGTCCCCTCCCGATCTCTAGTCCAGTCCTAGCCTACTGGCTAGGGCCAGGGGCGTGTGGGGAGTGAAGAGAGAAAGTCTCAATGCCGTACAAGCACTCCTTGGCAATAGCCATAACACTGGTGTGTTACCAACATTGTCTGAGTCCTGAGTGCAAAGCATGGCACTGTATAGGCTGTTCTGAAGAAAACTCTATCCCACCCAGACCCAGTACAATCTCCTGCCTTATTCCATACCATTTCTATCATGCTCAGCTCCCCATTATCTGATATATCTAAGAATTCTCTGCCCATCCCGTTTATATTCTGTTTCATTTCTATACCCTACTGAAACCTTTCTACTTTTTTATGTAACCCACACTGCATTACATTTGATCCTTCTATCCCATACCTTTCTTTTTCCTTCCATTCTACTGTCATTCCCAAAGTACCCTCTTACCACCACTCACAATTTATACTACATGCTTAAACCATCTTTGCATCAACAGTCAGGTTTATACATCCTCATTAACCACTATTTCCTCTCCTTGACATATGTATACACAGTTACTATCCCCCTTTCCAATGCCCCTCTCAAAAGTCCATAGGAACAGATGATTAGTTTGGGCCATACCTATGATTAGTTTAGGCCATGACCGTTCAAGACAGGAGAAGTAGCATGTAGGGATTGTGGAGTGCCAAGACTGGCTTTGTTTGCATCACNTCTACTTTATGGATATCACTACCACACTTGTCTAGTTCCTTGTGAGACTCATTCTCCATTGGTTGAAGTGGTTCTGCTGTATTTCTTCCTGTAACATGCAATTCAAGTAACAGATTATTTTCCACCAAGGAAATCTCCTAGAGGTACACAATGGATTTTCCCTTCCTTCTGCATTACCCACCAAGTGCATCCAGGTTCTTGAGCAAAGATGATCCCATGAATGTACTAGCCTATTCCCAAGTGAGAGGCAACCCACACTGCCTTTTCCAGCTGCATCCCTATGCACACTATGGACACCTTATCTTACCCCACAGTAAGGAGGAGCATTGTCCGAATAGGACCAGGGTGGGTAGCAGATCCTCTGGTGTTAACCAGCCAAGTGGCTTCTGCTAAATTTGCATCTCTGTGCTTCCATTCCCTGGTGCTCAATTCTCTCAGCACAGTCTTTAAGAGTCCACTATATCATTCAGTCTTTCTGAAGGCTTGTGGGTGTTAGGAGAGTGTGGTATGGTTCTTGGGTGTGTGAGCATCCATGTGACATACCTTTACAGCAATGATTTCTACCTGGGCAGCAATGTCTTTCCATGATGCAGCAGCCCAGGTGGGTTTACCTCTGCACTGCCATTTGGTCTGCTTCTACTGGTGGAGCCACCCCCACAGGGTATAGCTTCTACTGGTATAGCCACCATCCATGAGTCAGGATAGAGATAGAGTACAGACGCTTTCTCATTCAGCAGTCTCTAGGGCCAGCTGGATGGTGCCTTTACTGGAAGTCAAAACACATTTAATTCCATCTGAACATAATCTGCTTGCTGGCTTTTCTGAACCTTGTACATAATGATGGTCTGCTTTTATTTGACATCCCTTCACTTCTTGTTTCAAATACAAAAAAAAGTGAGCAAGTTCCACATTTCTGGTGGGGTTGCCTATACTGACTCCAGGAATTTCTACAACCTGTCTGAAATCAATACAACACCTCATGAGCATTTAAAACTAAGTTTTTTAACAGGTTACATATCTTTCTAGGGTGAAATTCTACATTATCAGTGAAAATGGTCATCAGATGAGCTCTAAGAAGAAACTCCCATAAACAAAAAAACTTTGCACTCAGTAAAGCTTGAGTAGAAAATATTTTATCATTCACTTCTGTAAAAATTACACATTCTGTTCAAGTGTCCTGTGAACGAACAGATTTTAGAGAGGCAAAGAGAGAATTTGACTGAGTTCCAAAAGAAAACACTTCACAAAAGAAAGTCACATGGAATGAAATGTATAAATTCAAGATAAAAGAAATACAAACATTTTGTTACACTGGTAAATATTAGTTGCAGACTCTGGATGCCAATGAAATAATAGAAACTATTTACTATAAAAGAAAATAGGAAAAAGAGAGAAGAAATGAGGAAGTAAGAGATGTTGCAAGAAAAATAGAAAATATATTTCTTAAGATTAATTTGGTTTTGGTGATAATGATAAATTTCAAACTTTCTCCACAGCACACTAACTGAGCTGTAATGTACATAGAACCTGACCATACATTTTTACATACGAATGCTTCTTGTAGACAGTAGAGAAGGATTAAATGGTCAGATTGCAATGTAGTTTTTGATCAAAAGTGTGTAAGTCTGCAAATCACAACCACAAATACATTATTATTATTATTATTATTATTATTATTATTATTATTATTATTATTATTATTATTATTATTATTATTATTATTATTATTATTATTATTATTATTATTATTATTATTATTATTATTATTATTATTATTATTATTATTATTATTATTATTATTATTATTATTATTATTATTATTATTAATACATGACTGAGAAGCCATTATAAAGTGATATAAAATCCTAAATCGAGGATGTTTACTCTTAAGAGGTTGGAGTTGTTGGGTTTTTTTTCCTCATATCATAAGAGTTTGAGGATAATGATTGAAATTATTGGTTGGCAGCTTGAAAACTAACCAAAGGAGCATTTTCATACATTATGCCATGGAACTGTGGAACTGTCCCAAAGTGATGTAAAAGCTGAAAATATTAACTGTTCAAAAAAGATTAAATAACTTTGTGAAAGATGGGTCTATCAGACACCTCATACACAATGGCTCATGTACAAACTAGTAACACTGAGATGCCAAGTGAATATATGGATAGGGTTATTTTCAATTCTCAAGCAACAGCATGGCAGTGCTGAGAACGAGATATCAAACAAGAATTTCAGTGAGACCCTTTGTCACTGGTCATACAATCTTACACAATTCAACATTTCTCCTGAATCAGCTATTGAAGTAATAGTCTGTGTAAAATGCCTACTGTCCACACCTAGCAAGAGTCAATGATTTTTTTAATCTTTCTTACACTCATCTGCCTGACTCTTCAAGAAACCCCAAAGAATTCACTGGAAGAGGTTGACTTCCTGCATGGCACACAGAGTACATCCCTCTTGGCCTATGTTAATTTTCATAGGAATAACTGTTGCATGTCAGTTAATTCCATGATCAAAAGTATATTTTTTGGAGAAGATAGAAGAGTCAATAGTGCAAGTAACAGAGTAAACAAGAGAGGGGAAACCAAGGGAAAAGCACCAAAGAATCTTACTTGTTGTTGCTTGCTCCTATCTCTTATGTCCATCACATTTATAGAATTACACATGTTAACTCTGAAAGTTAATGGGACACGTTCATGTGAAAATAGTAGGGATCTAAAATCAAAATAAGTGAGGTAAGTTGTAATTTTAAGCTTCAAGTCTCAACCTTAAACCAAATTTGATTACTTTTACAAGAAGGGTAAGTACATGTTAGTTATTTTGGGCTTTATAATAATTGGCACTCTATCAACATCTCACACATTAAAATATTGAGAGATAAAGGAAAGTATTTCAGTTACCAGACTGGTTCTTTCCCACAGTTTTTAGTGTATTTCAATTTAAGATAGGATCAGTTCACAAAGATGTAGTACACATTGATGTAAGTCTCTGGGCAGTGCCTCTTAGAGAAAGAAGCAGAAACCAAGAAAACAAGCTTGAATGGACATGCTACAGACATTTAGAGGACGAAAGAAGGATAAGATTCTGCTCCTTAGAAATGCTCCAGTGATGAACACAGAAAAAGAAATGCTCCAAACAAGATGACTGTATTAAATCAAAATAGGGGATCGTAGAAGACAGCAGTTTATCTTAGAGTGGAAGATACATATTAGCACTTTAGACTTCATTTTTTTTTTTTTTCCATTAACTGAACATGATCTCTTTACAACTCACTCCTGAATTTGGCCTGTCAGTGAAACTAAATAACATGGAAGTGTTTAAGCTCATGTAGAATTTCACTGGTGACTCCGCATGCAGGGCTCAGTACTTGGTATAATACCAAAGTGACCCTCTCATATCCCTACTGAAATATGCAGCTGGGATCCTTGATCTCGCTGGGGACTATTTACTCTTCAGTTTTCCTCAGTCAGTCATCATAAATGACAGTAAGGTTAGTTATGCAATTGGTATGGTGTGATGGATTAAAATGGATTATACCCTGGATTTACAAATCACAAACTCTTGAGCTCTCCTGCTGATTTTTCTCTGGAAAACTCCAACAGAATTTGAAAGAAATACACTTGCACATGATTATCCTAGAAGCATGTATTTTATTGGGAAACTATAATCCTTTTGTTGAACTTTGGAAAAAAGCCTACAAAATTTCACTGAAGTGACATTGTTCTAAAGTTTAGAAGGTGATTATTTTGTATTAAATTCCATGGGAACTTAACCTACTGGAGTTAAAGACCAGATTCTCAGATGGCTTGACTAAAAATCCATTGAAGACAAAAGGACGTTCTGATTGCACTTTGAGATAGGTCTGCTATCTATCTCTCTAGTAAAATCTATCATACTTGAATTCTACTAGATAACGTTTACTAACATACATACTGCATATGTAAGTATTAAACTTTAATTTTATTTTTTCTCAGTATGCTGAACTATTCATTATTACTGTTCTAGCAGATAACCACCTCCAACTACTTTGTATGTACCCATATTTTAAATACTAATGATGTCCTAAAAATCATAAATATCACCAGTTGGATTCCTCACTTTGTAGAATTTTCCTGATGGAGAGGGATCATCTTGGTTGCCTACGGTAGGAATGAAAATGCTCCAATGAGCAATGAAATTTGTGGGGTGCCCTGAGGGAAAGTTGTTTCTTTCCAATATTTTAATCTGGTATTAATAAAGGACCAGAAATTACTACTAGTCCTGCAATTGTTTCTTAAGCTTGTATACTCTTACATCTAGAACGAGAAGTTTGTCATGCTACAGACAGCTGAGCACATAGATCTTAGTGACATACAGTTTCCATGAGAAATCAAACTATTGCCTTTTCCTTGGTATGAATACTGTAACGATGTCATGTAACCAGTTTTAATATCTAGAAGCTAGGTCTCTGAAGACCATTAGAATTTAATAAAGATTTACTTCCCTTCTTCAGTAATTGCATTATCTCTAGGTCTGAACATCCTAAACTTATGTTACCATTCAGTACTACATTTCATAGGGTTTTCTATCTTGGACATTAGGAAAAGGTTCTTCTTTGAGAGGGGGGTTGGTCACTGGAACAGGCTGACAAAGGAAATGGTCACAGCACGAAGCTCATCAGAGTTTAAGGAGCATCTGGACAATGCTTTTAGTCATATGGTTTCATTTTAGATGGTCCTGTGAGGAGCAGGGAGTTGGACTTAATGATCCCTGTAAGTCTCTTCCCACTTGAGTTATTCTATGATTCTATGATCCTAAAAAATATATTAAATCTTGGAAAATTTTGCTAATAGTAGTCTTAATGTAGATCCATCCAGGCTAACCAGAAAGAAAGAAAGAAAGGGAAAGAAAGAGAAAAAAAGAGAGAAAGCAAGAAAGAAAGAGGTAGAGAGATAGAGAAAGCAAGCAAGCAAGCAAGCAAGCAGTTTAAAGGCTCTTGTGACACTCCAATACAGTTTTGTAATCTATACAAAATGCAATTTTCTAGTTGTTGGCTGCAGGTTTGTTTCCCACCTTAGAGGGTTTCTTATCCTATGGTGACTAAGACTGATAGGAGAATTAGGCAGAGGGGACATTAGAACACATGTAGGGTAGCCTAGGGCTGGAAAAAGTAAACTTCTAATTCTTTAATTTGGATGGAAATGACACCTCAGCTAAGCTAGGAGCAAAACTCCCTTGATGAATGGGAGCTGAACAAGCAGTTAGGTTTTTGTGTTTGTAATACACAATGGCTGTTTACAAAAGGTGCTGCTGATTTTTGTTAAGTATTTTTTCTTAATGCCGTAGGCTCTGCTAAAGTCTTTGCAGGCCCTCATCATGATTCATTTTAAATACATTTTTAAAAAGGCCAGATTGAAGAGGTCATACTTTTTTATTCTGCATGTGCTTTATTTTATGTTTGACTGTGAGAATGCATACCAGGGGAAATGAGAAATATGTCTTGCATTTTTGCAAGGGACTAAATCCTTTTGTTTAAATCAATAGGGCAAATTCATTCTTCCATCCAATGTGTTTGCACTGGGGATGAATTTGACTCTGGTGTTTTACAAATAAAACATAGCTGAAAATTAGGAATTGCTGCTGACTGTTCAATATCTAACTGGTGACAGATGGGGTATATCTGTCTCAAAGAGGGAAAGGGATCTTTGCACAGGAGTTAGCAGGGCTCATTGAAAGAGCTTTAAACTAGATTTGAAGGGAGAAAGAGGTAAAAGCTTGCTCGAGATAAGCCTTGGGCAGCATGCCAATGTTTGAGGGACAATGTTCTTCAGTCTTGTCTGCCATCTCAGTGGAGGTAGGGAATGGAGGTCCATGTGACCACAGAGATGCAAGGGTTATTGATGTGTTAGAAACCACAGAAGTGCCTGGGAATGGTCACATAGGAATTAGGGCTTCCCCTGAAAAAAAGGTGGCAGGATCAATTGCCCAACTGAAGTGCATCCACACCAATGCACGCAGCCTGTGAAACAAAAAGGAGGAACTGGAAGCCATTGTGCAGTGGGAAAAAGATGATATAGTTGCAATCATGGAGACATGGTGGGATGACTGCCACAACTGGAGTCATGGCAAAGGATGGCTATAAAGTCCTCAGAAGGTATAGATAGGCAAGGAAGGAGAGGCTGTGGGGTAGCCCTGTATGTTAAGGAGTGTTTTGACTGCCTGCAGATTGATGATGGTGACAATAGGGTTGGGTGTTTATGAGTTAGAATCAGGGGGAAGGCCAACAAGGCAGATATCATGGTGGGAATATTTTATAGATGACCCAACCAGGATGAAGAGGCAGGCAAAATATTCTATAAGCAGCTGGGAGAAGTCTCACAATTGCTAGCCCTTGTTTTCATGAACATTTTCAAGTGGAAAAACAATACAGCAGGGAGCAAACAGTCTAGGAGGTTCCTGGAGTGTGTGGAAGATAACTTCCTGACACAGCTGGTGAGTGAGTGAACAAGGGAAGGTGCCGCGCTGGATCTGTTGGTAGGAAACAGAGAAGGACTTGGGGGTGATGTGACAGTTGGAGACCATCTTGGGCATAGCAATCATGAAATGATAGTGGTTTTGGTTCTTGGGGAAGTAAGGAGGGGAATCAGCAGAACTGCTGCCTTGGACTTCTGGAGGGCAGAT
>VXBL01008302.1:175370-204878 GCA_013400195.1 Aramus guarauna | reverse complement strand
GATGAGAGGAGTCCTCCTCCTGAGGATGAAGAAGCGGCAGAAACAACGTGTGATCAACTGACCGTAACCCCCATTCCCCGTCCCCCTGTGCAGCTGAGGGGGGAGGAGGTTTGAAGCTGGGAGTGAAATTGAGCCCGGGAAGATGGGAGGGGTGGGTGGAGGTGTTTTTAAGATTTGGTTTTATTTCCCATTCCTCTACTCTGTTCTGTTTGGTAATAAATTAGATTAATTTCCTCTCTAAGTTCAGTGTGTTTTGCTCGTGATGATAATAAGCGAATGATCTGTCCCTGTGCTTATCTCGAAAGTATATCTCATTATACTTTTTCTCCCCTGTCTGGTGAACGAGGGGAGTGACAGAGCAGCTCTGGTGGGCACCTGACCCCTAGCCAGGGTCAACCCACCACACAGAAGAGGAAAATGCCTCAAGTTGTGGCAGGGAAAGTTTATGGTGGATATCAGGACAAATTTCTTCACGGAAAAGGTTGTCAATCATTGGAACAGGCTTCCCAGGTGGAGTCACCATTCCTGGAGGTATTTAAAAGATGTGTAGATGTGGTGCTTAGGGACATGGTTTAGTGGTGGACTTGGCAGTGCTAGGTTAATGGTTGGACTTGATGATCTTAAAGTTCTTTTCCAACCTAAGTAATTCTATTATTCTATGATTTTAAAAAGCGGTACATTTTAATATGATATTGAGTTATGCCTTTTTTTTTTTTTCTTTTCAGCTTGTATGATACAGAGCTTTAAAAAAAGTAGAAATCAAAAGTAGTAGTAAAAAGATGCTATGGAGGTTGTATTAGTGCATCACAATAGTATGGTAAACAGATAGTTGAATAAAAAAATTGAGAAAGGATCAATAAAAATTAAAGCAACTGAACAGTGGTGGTTTAATTTGTTTGCTCTATGAATATGAAGGAAATCCACTAGCTATTTTTTACTTCAAGAACATAAACAGTAGAAAGAAGACAGCGTGATATGAATTTACAGGTTTGTTGTTTTGGTGGGAAATTGGATATTTTGTTGAGTGATTGAACTATACATCTATGTCATTTTGTTTTGTATAGCTTCTTATATTATTTGCATGTTTGGTGCATTTTGGGAACACCATCATGTTTCCAATTTTTTCCACTGAATATGTTATTGATTGTCAAGTAGATTTTTCTACTTTTATTCACACTATTTTGTAGAACCTTGCTTTGTTGTCTTTTTGGAAACAACTAGTCAGTTTTCAAAATAAAATTGTTTTCAGTAATGTTGGCAGAGCTAAGGAG
Source organism: Aramus guarauna (assembly GCA_013400195.1). Classification (NCBI taxonomy): domain Eukaryota; kingdom Metazoa; phylum Chordata; class Aves; order Gruiformes; family Aramidae; genus Aramus; species Aramus guarauna. The sequence goes on along the minus strand of VXBL01008302.1, from coordinate 203,607 downwards.
ACCAACACATACTCCTCTACTCTCCTACATAGCCTTTCTTTTAACACTCAGTTTTGTCACAATTCAAGTAGCTGAGGGTTGACTAAAAAAAAAAAAATCTAGTAAGGAGAGTTAAGATAGAATAAGTTTAAATAATCTGTTTTAATAAAAATGAGATCTTTACTAAGGCTTCAAAAAGTCACATTTTGTCATTGGATATATTGGCTGAAATAGCTATTGTGCCATTGCAGGAGGTGAGATTGGCTCAAAAATTCCATTTTAGGCTGTTGTGTACAAAATATATGCAGGTGCTTTACAAGGAAAAAAGGCTAAGCAAAGCTAGACAAAAGAGTAGCTCGATCTCTTACTATTTCATGCAGGTTTTTGTGTTTCCCATCCATGTAAGTAAACCTGTCATTCTCTCATACACTGTTTAATCATACACAGCTACTCCTGTGAAGTAAAGACATAGAACCACTCCCAGTTTACTGATTTACTCAAATCTACGAAAAGATTAGTGGCCTTACTCTTTTTATGTATTTAAATCCCTTTTGCGCTATAGCACCTGAAAGACTTGCTTAAAGTCATGGGGGAAATCAAAGCTGGGAACTGATTCTGCGTTTATCAAGTTAGCTCCATGACCTTTGAACAGGACTTCCCTTTTCCTCTGATCTGTAGACTAATCTTCAGTTGAGGGAACCACTTATATTTGCATCACATGAGGCTGAAGATCAAAGCATTAAAACACTTCTCATTCAGAGCTGTGCTAACAGAATTCAAGTGCCTAGCTAAAGTAATTCAAAAGGGTCGCTAATATTGATGGATATAATTTTGTCTGTTAACTTGAACAAATAGCCATGGACACTTTGCTGAAGCAGTGATCAGTAGTAAACGGTATATGAAGGGATTGCCACTTGTTCTTAAAATCTATCACTGCGTCTAGAGATTTTACAGGCAAGGTAGGTCACAGCCAGGGAGGAGGCACTGTAGGCTGTCTGACTGCTGCCTAGGCAAAAGCACAAAATGAGAATTGCTGAAGATGTGTCTTTGTAGCAACAATAATTACCATGCATGGGTACCCTGTGATGGCAGGATAACATAAACATTCCCAATCTAGTTTAAAATATGTTTCCTTCAAACCATAGCTTGGAAGGCACTGTGAGAAGATAGGCCTGAAAATATGAAAGGGTGACTTTCTCTGCCACCCACTATGCCACCTGCATAAAGCAAAAAATTGCTTATGTACCTTTCAATTCTTTTTCTGTATTTGATGAAATACTAGATGTTCACTAAACCTCTGCTACATAGGAGGTACAACCTCTGTGAAGGTTTGGAGCACTACTTCTGGTGTGGTCCTTAATGCAGATGGTGAGAGTGTTATATGCAATTTTTTTATTCGTTAGATTAAAAAGGAATGGTCACATAAGCCACAGATAATCAGAGAAGCATATTATTCACCATAATTTCTCATTAAGCAAGTCCATATGGCTCCACTTTTATTTTGCTTTTCTTCCAAAAAATAATTGTGACTAGGAATTTGTTTCTCCATTGGTGCTGTTTGTTAATTCATATGGCTGCTCACTGTGAACTGGACCAGTGTCAGATTTCTGTTTTTCAAAAACTGTTTTCCAGATTTCTTTAATCAAATACCTCAAAATCTATCCATTTTTTCCTTGCTAATAGAAGGCAATATACTAACTGAAAACAGATACCTTGTGGGTACTTAGAGTTATATCACCATAGATTTTAATGTCTGCACAATTTGTAAGGTAACAGTCAATAACCTTTTTTTTTTTTTTTAATATTTTCAGTGTAATCTTATCTGTACTGACCATCTGTATATTCATTGTTAAAGAGTGTTAAGCAGCAGGGGTGAAATCCTGTCTCTTTTCAAGTCAGTGGTGAAATTCCCACTAAGTTAAGAAAAGCCAGGATCTCCCTCTGTTTTCATCTGTGGTGCCTCTGGCTTCATAGAAGTGTTTCTGCCTGCTAAATACATCTAGCACAGAGTATAACAAATAGAGTGATGAGTTATGTGAGATCTAGGAACGTGTAACAATGGCCACTCTTATATGCTGAATATGTGCACTACTGCCTCAGCTTTTCTTAAAACGCGTGTGAGAAGATGGCTGCAGAGGTAGGCTGTCCCTCCGACTCAGTTTTTCTGAGCTGGACACTGTCCCAGTGGCAGTTGTTACTCGGTTTTTCTCTTGCTGTGTTGCTCCTACATCAAATGTTTATCAGCTGCAAACGGCCTACCCAGGGAAGCAACAAAGAGGGTGAAAGGAAGCAGTGGAGCAGGCCAGTGGTAAGTATTGCATTCTTCCGTTTTTTTATTTATGTATAAGAACACCTTCCATTGACCTTTGTCTGTACTGGATGAAAGTATGGTTTTAATTCTGCCCTTGAAACACTGAGCACCTAATTTTGTCAATATGCTGTTGCTCTCAAGCCTTTCATAGATGCAGAGTCTGTATGCAGCTCTAAAATCTTTCTAATGATAATAAAACGACACATTTTTTTGCTTTCATTATCCTTTTGCATTTTTCAGGTAAGAATTATGTATTTTTTAATAAGTCTATGTTTAGTTTCTGTTTCTACTCAGGTAAAGCTGATAATTCTACCACACAATAAAATATTGTTTTGAATTAAATTTACTGCCTACTGAAAGTTCCTCAGATCAGTATGTCACAAAAGTTTATCCATGTGTATTTGAAGTTTATCCTAGTCTCAAACTCAAGTTTGTCTACCTGGAAATGTTGTTGCTTTTTTCCTTCTCTTTCTTCACTCAGAAATAAATGTACATAACTAGAATTTCTCCAAAATTTTTAGAAAATATGCTGTCAGTAAGATAAATGTAGTGAGAATAAAAATACCATTAGTGATGCTTTACTGGTATTTCTTTTTATATAAAAATCATTTTATTAGAATAAATAAGTAAACTATTTTAATTGTTATTGTAAATGTTATTGCTGTTGCCATTGCTATCATTACTGAGGTGGGGAGGAATAAGAGACAGGATGCTCCAAGTCTTTTTTCTGTATATAATTCTTTAGGCCTGGCTTTCTGTGACTGTTTTCAAACAATTAGCATGCCTTTTGCTTAATAACTCATCATAATTAAGTTTATTTGAGGGACAAATCTCTCAAATCCCTGAACCTGAAGGCAGGGACTGGCGAAATGAAGTCCTTCCCATCATAAGAGAAGATCATGTTTGAGATAGCCTGAGGAACCTGAACATAACACTCACCATGGGACCTGATGAGATGCACTCCAGGGTCCCAAGGAAATTGGCTAATGTAGTTGCTAAGCCACTCTTCATCATATTTGAAAAGTCATGGCAGTCAGGTGAAATCACCAGCGACTAGAGAAAAGGGAGTATCGCACCCATTTTTAAAAATGGTAATAAGGAGGACCCTGGGAACTACTGACCAGTCAGCCTCACTTCAGTACCTGGTAACGCCATGGAGCAGATCCTCCTGGAAGACATGTTGAAACATGTAAAAGACAGGGAGGTGATTAGAGACAGCCAACTTGGCTTTACCAAGGGCAAATCATGCCTGACTGATCTAGTGGCCTTCTATGATGGAGGACTACATCAGTGGACAAGGAAAGAGATACAGATGTCATCTACCTGGTCTTCTGTAAGAACTTTGATACAGTCCCTCACAACATCCTGGACACTCAACTGGAGAAATATGGCTTTGATGGACAGACTGTCAGATGAGATGGATAAGGGATTGGGTAAATGGCTTCACCCAAAAAGTCTGTTTGTCAATGGCTTGATGTCCAAGTGCAAATCAGTAATGAGTGGTGTCCCTCAGGGGTACATACTGGGACCACTGCTATTGGACTGATATCTTCATCAGTGACATACCTGATGAGATTGAATGAGCCCTCAGCAGGTTTACAGGTGACACCAAGAAATTGATATGCTAGAGGGAAAGGGGAGCCATCCACAGAGACCTTGACAGGCTTGAGGAGTTGGTCCATGCAAAGCTCATGAAGTTCAACTAGGTGAAGTGCAAGGTCCTGCACCTGGGCCAGGGCAAACTCCAATATCAGTACAGATTGAATGATGAATGGATTAAGAGTGACCCTGCAGAAAAGGACTTGTGGATACTGGTGGATGAAAAATTGGACTTAAGCCAGCAATGTGCGCTCACAGCCCAGAAAGCCAATTGTATCCTGGGCTGCATCAAAATAAGTGTGGCCAGGAGGTTGAGGAGGTGATTGTTTCCATCTACTCCACTCTGGTTAGACCCCAGCTGGCGTACTCCATCCAGCTCTAGGGTTCCCAGTACAAGACAGACATGCACCTGTTAGAGTGGGTCCAAAGGAATGCCATGAAAACTATCAGATTGCTAGAACACTTCTATGAAGAAAGGCTGAGAGAGTTGTGATTGCTTAACCTGGAGAAGAGAAGTTTCCTGGGAGACCTTATTGCAGACTTTCAATATATAAAGGGGACATATAAGGAAGATGGAGAGGGACTTTTTACCAGGGCCTGTAGTGACAGGGCAGGGGACAATGGTTTCAAAATGAAGGTAGATTTAGAGTGCATGTAAGGAAGAAATTTTTTACGATGAAGGTGGTAAGACACTGTAACAGGTTGCCCAGAGAAGCTGTGGATGTCTCATCCCCAGAAGTGTTCAAGGTCAGGTTGGATGTGGCTTTGAGCAACCTGGTCTAGTGAGAGATGTCCCTGCCCATGGCAGAGGGGCTGGAACTAGATGATCTTTAAAGGTTCTTTCCAACCTAAATCATTCTATGATTCTACGATCCTATGACAAAGTCTTAATCTAGTGTTTAACTGAATCATCCTACCATCCAGATTTCTGTACACTTGAGGAGTAAAATGCATCAGTTAAAACAAACAAGCAAGCAAACAAACAAAAACCTCTAACAACAAAAAGTTGTAAATAGACAAAGCAAATTTTAGATACTAAAAATTATGATTCTTTATTTTCTTTTCTGTTTTACAACAAACATAAGAAAGAACAGAGGACATAGATTTTATAATTTATTTCACATTTACACAATCTGTGTACTAAATATGATCTCCTGAGTTCAAGTTGTGTCATGGTCTTAAGTTGTGTCAGGGTAGGTTTAGATTATATATTAAGAAAAATTTCTTCACCAAAAGAGTGGTCAGGCATTTGAACAGGCTGTCCAGAGAGGTGGTGGAGTCACCATCCCTGGAGGTGTTCAAAAAACATGCAGACATGGCACTTTGGGGCATGGTTTAGTACATATGGTGGTGGTGTGTTGACAGTTGGACTTGATGATCTTACAGGTCTTCTCCAGCCTTAAGATTCTACGATTCTATGATTCTATGATTCTATGATTCAAACTAATATTTTTGCATATTTTAAATATTTTGTTGTGTATAACTAGTAAATGATTTTTCAGGAATAAAATCCGGAGACTCCTAAAATAAGAAAAATATAAGAAAAAACAATTCAGCAAAGCACATTATCTCTCAGTCACTGTCAATATGAGATGGTTGGTGTTTGGGAAATTAAAGTATAACACAGTGAAGAGCCACTCTCTGCATCCTTGGCTATGAAGTGTGCCTTTGTGCACTGCAGTCACATCCCTCTAGCATCTTGGAATGGAGTCCCCCGATGGAGACAGAGCCAGAAGACATGTAAATCACAGGAAACAGACAAGTTTGTAATTACCTTCTGAAAGTGATTATCTCAGGTATTCAAAATCACTTGCTACTCTTGCTTTGTAATGAGAGGTGAAGAGTGATAGCCGCATAAGTGGAAAAAGCCTCTCTGGAAAAACTGGAAAACATGAGAGCTCTCAGCAAGCTCTCAACAAACTTCTGTGGATGACAACAAAGAAGTCTACCTGGATTTTCAAAAGGCTTTTAACAAGATCTCTCATCAAAGGAACCAGTACTGTAGAATTTACTATGGCATACTCCCCACATGAATTGCATAAAACTTCAGCTAATTAAATCATGCACCTTACATCTTAGCTTTCCTGCTATATATCTGAGGAAATTTATACTTGGATGTTTTTTCATATTGTAGGCACAGTATGCCCATGTATATCTAATTTCATCTGAAAGCAAGTGGAATACTTAAGGGATACTTAAGGACTTTTTTGAGGAAATGGAGGTACATCCACCTTCTTTTGGATTGAGTTTTCATTCACTTTGAGTCTAGTAAAAAGTATAAATCAGAAAGTTTGCGAGGGTGATGATTGCACTATGCGTTTGGAGCTTTATATCTCTGTGAAATGCTAAAATATGTAGTCAAAAATAGCACAGTGAGAAAAGCACAGAAGGTATGGTGTACTGAAACTTTGCTCAGAGTGTGGGTGGTTCTGGAGAACTAAAAGATATAGTTGGGAGATCATTGTAAAAGATCTTTATGGTAGTGTAACTGAGGTGAAACCAAAAGAATAATTCAAGGTGGAAGAAATAAAACCAGATATACCCTAAAGACTGATGGGAATATTTATACTGCATCCTGGACAGATAATGAAGTGGAAAGAGCTATGGATAAGATTTCCCTATCAACAGGATTATTTGCATATTCTTCCAAAAAGAATTATCAGCAATGCCTAACGGATGACTGTAGACTTCAGTTTTCACCAGCACAACTCTACAGCATTTATTTGCTATTCTTTGTAGCAGTCTTTTGTTCAAATAAAGAATGATGGATAAGATCCTATAGTATTGTTATAAAAATTGAGAACATAATGAAAAATAATATTTTACAAGTTTAAAAAGAAATATTTTAAACAATTTACATCACACTAGCTTATAAATTTCTATGAGCATCATACCAGGAACTTCATTAGTTCATAAATGAGCTGTAAATTTTAAACCCCTAGCATTCACAAGAAGAACAACAACAAAGGGCATTTTAAACCGGATAACAATCCAGCTAATACGAAAGGCACACTATTTTATATCAGCTTGATGTTTAGTCAGCGCTTCAATCACAACTTTAAAAATCTTTTTAGTGATAAGAATTTGAGCCAAATGAGAATTTAAGTCAAAATTCTGTTTTATCTCTGTTTTCTGCAAAACAGAGATAAAATCTTGTGCAAAGATTCTTTGTGTAAAATCTGAAAAATTCTGTGAAACCTTGGTTTCATGCAAAACGAAATTAGCATGACTGTTGCAGTAGTTATTTCAGTAGGAAAAATAACCCAGAGGAATAGATAAAGATTGGTGAATTAGAGTAGACAGGGAGTTTGTTTGGCATGTGTAAGGGTTCAGATGTGTGATGGTACATTTGGCTTATCTTCAGCTCTGACATCTGCATTATCGGCATTCCTAAGACAGACACATATTGCACTGTTGGTCTTTTTTTACTTTATAAAGTTATTGAGATGTTTTTATTGTGTTTGACAGATAGAATATATCATTTTAGAACAAAGTTAAATTTGTAGTGACTTACATATCTTTTCAATAGCTAGCAAGCCTAGTTCTTAACTTCAAAGAATGAAACATCCAGAGACCTACTTTATTAAAAATACAATAAATGCAAAGAAACACTCCCTGAGACAACTCAAATGCCCATTGAAATTAAAGTGTGTGCCTGATGTTCCATGAGTGAGAAAACTAAAATCTAAAGTCTGAATAATATCAACTTTCACTGGTAAACTCAGAACTGAAAAGTATTTTAATGCCTGAAAGTCCTCGCTTTACTTCATGCAATAATATGTTTGGCTTATTGATGGGTGAAAGGAATTATATTATTTATTGAGGTTCTACAAAGTCTTATTCCTCTTCTGGTCTGCATCACTACATCTTTATGAAGTAACAGAATAATATTATATTTTTGTTGTGGTTGCTGGAGTTTATTTGGGTTCAGTTTTTTTCCAATTTAATGCAAAATTTAAAAACTTGCAAGGTTTATGGACCATTGGTAAATGAGGCAATGATACAAACTGAATAAAACAATATGTCTAGAAACCATAATTCAGCTGATGAGTTCATCTGTGTTATATATAAAACATAACCTACTGTTTTTTTCAGAAATTAGAAACAAATGTATTTTTAAAATAAATCAATATTACAATAGTAAAATCAGTCAGTACTGCTAGTAGTATTTTGTGAAAACAATCAAGAAAGAGATATTATTCTTTAACTGAGAGGAAAAATTTCTCTCCAGTTGCAAAATAGTAACAATGTCTGAATTAAACAACATCTATATGAAACCACTTGGAAAGAAATGTTTATAGTTAAATGCGTTGAAATACAAGTGGAAAAAGCAAAACTTATCTGTAAGAGTTAGAGTCAGAACCCATACATCTCTGTCTCAGGTTACAATACACTGCAATATACAATGAAGAGGCAAAAATATTTTAACATGTAAAACTGTGAAATTCTTCCTGATACTTTCTGAGTTAAGGGCTCCTTAAGATCCTCAGTGCTTTGAGTTCTTCCAGAACAGATATATATATAGTTTTGACATTTCTGCAGGCTTTCCTGGCTCCCAGCTTCCTAGTCTTAACTGGAAGGAAGCTTGCATCCTGCCAGCTGTGGTCTAGGTGTACTATGTGGACCTCCCTGGGATCCCTGAGAGCTTGGTGCCTCCATGTCTTGGAAATCTTGACCCACCACTGCAACAGAGCACAGCAGCTCTTCCAACAACACACAGAAAATCTGCTGGCAGACTGGGAAGAAAAAAGGCAGTGCTTCCGATAAAATGCAGAAAGTAAGCAGAGAAAATGAAATATGACCAGGACATCAGTTTTCCCAAAGCACAACTATGGGACCTTTAATGACTGTGAGCAGTCAAGACCTCGAATATACATATCTTGTGAGAAAAGAACAAAGTCCATTCAACAACATGTTTCCTTTTAAAGCCATGCTCTGGGATTTCATCAGTACTGACAAAAAGGAAAATGTCACCTACTGAATCACAAACACCAATAGTGCCTGGTGCTTTCCTAAAGAGTTTCAATTTACCTGAAGTATAGATCAGATCCAAACTAATTTTAGCTTATGCAATCTGAAATGATCTGATAATCATAATAGGTCAGAAGATGGAAATACTCTTTTTTACCCACAATTCATTGGTTAAAATATTTTAGAGAGTAAAAAAGAGGATTTGTAACTCAAAATAAGATAAATAATACTCAATAACTCCCAAATTGCAGAATTTAGTCTTTTTAGGATTTGCTTCACAGCCAATCTTACCTTTAAAAATACATGTATTTTGAAACTTGATATTAGGAGGTAGTACAAGTTACTTTCCTGTCATAGCACCACTTTTCTTTAGATAAGCTGGAGAAAAGAAGAAATATTTTGTGCAGAGTATGTGAATTATCAATTTTATGCATGTGAGTTTCAGCAGGATTAAGCACATCTTTTATTGTTTTACTAAACTGGGCTAGAGGCAGCTTCTGTAAGAGAGTATAATTTAGATATGTCAGAAATATTTGATATATTTTAGACACCACATTTCTGTAAAAATTTAACTAATACCTTGACTTTTGTTTACAGGGCTCAAAGGTTTAATTCATACAAGAAAATTAATCTGGATTTGCACAAAAAGTGTGGATGTCAAGCAACAAGAAAATACTCATGTATTCTCTTGCTTGCTTGTTTGCTTTTTTTCTCCCTTTCTTTCCCTTGTTTATTTGTTCTTGTTAAATTATTTGTGAGCCTCATTTTATTTATTTGTTTATTTATTTATTTAATATTATGACTACATGAATTTGTATTTCTCTGTTTATCCATAATGAGACTGGAATTAGAGGATTATGTGCACAAAGTTTTTGACTTAAGTGTCATTATAAAGATCAATAAATATCTTTCATGCCCTTTAAAAAAGATCGATAAATTACTAAAAGCCAAAACATGGAACAAGGTTACGACTCATCAAGAGTCTCAGTAATTTATATGAAATCATTGTGGTCTGATGCTCCCCTAAAGTCCAAAGACTCTCAAGTCAGTTCTTTGTGAGAATGTGATTAGACCTGTTGTAGGTCTATAGCATATCTATATGCTGTCTAGTATTTTGTATTAACCAAAAGTTATGGTAAATTTGCTGCAATTAAGAGAAGCCTCAGTGGAGATCTGCAAATCAGTGACCTGAGTAAGTCCTTATTTGAAAGAACTCACGCATTTGACATGGTACGAACAATAATGTGAAGAAGTATCATTTGGATACACTTTTCTAACCTTCTGAAAAGCAAGATACAAGCCAGTACTGACTTTATTTATATGCCATCCCACAAACTAAGACAAGCACTGTGAAAGTTACGAGAGCTTCTTTGACCTGGCAAATAAAGCATCAAGGTTAAGAGCGTGGCTATCATCTTTTAACTTCCAGATTGATAACTTTCTTAGTGAAAAATACCTTCTAGATCTGCGTGCACAAATGGAGCCACAGGAAAGGCACAAAGTTTGCCTTTTCTACCATACTTAGATGCCACCTTTTCATACCATCTGAGACATTCACAGCTCAGTCTTGGGTCTAACTTGACTTCAGCCTTCTAGCAGCACTGTTAAACACCATCACCATGACTAATTAACAGTGACCTACAGACCCCTTGAAAACTGTACTATAGATTACTCTAGGAAATGAATAGATTATACTTGTGAGTATTTATTGATAGAAAAACTACTCTTATGTTAGCCTTCTAAGCGGTCAGTGAATTATTTTTTTTCTTAAGACTGTAATTTGACATTTTGGAACCAGAGAATAGATCTCCTGTGAGGCAAAGGAAAACAGGTATTTTCCAAATGTACTCTTAAATCAGTGAATGTTGATAGTCTGGACACAAAAGACATTTGCATTCCCAGCAACAGAGGTGTTTGTTAAACAGTGTACAAAAAAACCCCATATAATTTATTTAGCTTACATTCACCCTGATGAGATCTGGTTTCGAAGATTTCTGGTTTTGCTGTGTGTTTTTGCAGGGGCAGCAGTGTGATCCACACAAGACGTGGTGCTTGTGTCGGGGTGGACAAAGAGTGGGACTTCTCAGCAGTGAAGCACAGCACCTTAGACCTAAGGTATTGGTAAGTCCATATTCAAGTGAATGTGCCTTGGTAGGTCCCTGTCTCTCTTCTCTGCACCTTCTTGCCTGCAATCATCAAAACAACCCAGTCAAATATTACAAGTTATTGCAAATTTACTATATCCTGCTTCTTGAAGTTAGTTTTATTGCTTTTCTAAATACTTGTTTTCCATGAACAACAACAAGATTTGTTTGTGACAATCCTGACATTCTCAGCACTTACTCTATGCAAGTGATGGGCGATGCAGTGAATGAATCTGAATTGCAATGCTCTTCTTGACTGTTTTGCTCCGTTAAAGTAGAGAGCACAGAACGCATTTGCATTAAGCATAGTCTCTTTCGGAGGAAGAAATGAGTACTTGGAATTTGAAAACTGTCAAAAGAGTATTTTGTTGAAAGAGAAGCCTTTTGATTTTGGCATGTTTCACTAATGTTTTTTACTGACAAAGCTTCTTTCTGAGCATCCATTTTCTACTTTTGAATATCTTGTCACTTGGGCTTTAAATCTTGCATATTGTCCTTTTCCCTGAAGAGAGAGATTTCAGCTACTGTTGGCTCTGCTGTTAAATTTTACAGCTCAGTGATAATAAAATATCAAAGAAGCTATTTCATGGCCTTTTAGCAATGTAGATGGATGGATTCAGATCAGGGAAACGTATTTGGTCATAGAACTCATCTAACATATGCCCTTATTTAATTGATGATAAATCTATTAAATACAAAATACAGGACTGGAAATTGGTGTTATACTTTAATCCCAGTTATGTGGCTTTTCTTTTTTCAGGTCACTGAAACATTTAAAGGATGGTGAAGTTTAAACCACTGGTGGCCATAGTTAATAAGAAAGACTTGAATAGCAGATGGTGGGATGAACCACAAATGCAAAGCATGAATAACTTGCTAATCCCCTTGAGACAGGATATTACTCTAAACATCACAGGTCTTGATTTATTGTAATATGTCTTACATTTTTTTACATCCTTTTTTTGTGTGTGTCTGTGATAAGTTTTATACTCCGTATTCTGTGTTATAGAGGGGAACAAGAAAAGATGTTGAAATAAATGTATTTGTCACAGTTAAGATGTTGCCTTTCTGCCACTCTTTTTTCAAACTTTGTGACCAGGTTTTGTGAGTCAATACATCAACATGACTCAAAAGATAAAATTTCCTGCTCTGACCATTTGACTGAAATGACAGAATTAAGGTTAACATTAGTAACATTAGATCTAGGATCCAAACTCCTTAGTGCAAATTTCCTAGAGAAATAGTATTTGCACCTACAGAAATGCAGTAAAATCCATCATGAAGAGACTTGAAATTAATAACATTCACACTTCAGTTTTCCAAAATGTATGCAGTGGAATTTTAAAGAGGGAATTAAGAATTCATTTATTTTATGTGTTACCTTTGAAGTATTAGGACATCAGCACAGATAAATGTTCTACTTTTATGGAAGTACCTTGATTTTTTTACATTAAGCATGGTAATAAATAACAGCATAAATAAAACAACCTGGAATTGCCCTATCTCTGACAGCTTCATAAAGACATGCTTACCAATCCTACTTGTTTTTCCCTCCTAACGCCTTCTAACAAAATATTATGTATTGATTTCTTTTGGAACAATGCCTAGTAATTTCACCTTTGAGGAACTGACAACCTCCAAATGAAAACATATTTCACTGCAGAAGTACACAGGTCTTCACAGCAGGTAAAATGTAATTTAAAGTACACTGTTTGTAAGGTAGCATTCTTCATGTGAGTGAATGACAATGCCACAGGCACACTGTAGTTCTCTTTGAGGTTCAGCTGGTGAAGTTAAGCTGACCTCTTCATTCTGTGCTGAGGAGCAATGTTTTGTGGAGTTGCAAAATTCTTTGGTAGAGCAGGAAAGAACAGTTAAAAGCACAGTGTTAATAAAGGCCAGTACTCCTCTGGGCTTCACAAAAAAATAATTGACAACACCTTGGCTTTTAACAATTTCTTATCAAATACAGTTAGATTGCTTAGGTATTAAGCACGTTACCTCACATGATGACTGTCATATTTGAAACCTGGCAGAACCAGGGTATATTACAAACAAGTGTTAGATGTGTGGGAAAGAGAGAGGACAAATGAGAAAAGAAAGGAATTCTTATGCCTTTTTTTTGCCCTACAGTTCAGCAATTTGTAAATAGATTTGTATTTACAGTTTTTTTCTTTTTAAAATTATTCTTATGATTCTGACCACAGTCAAAGAAATGAAATAATCTTTTATTCTTTAGGACTTATGAGTTAAGAACCCAGCATGAGGTAAAAAGGGAGAAAATCAAAATATCTATGATTAATATTATGTACCATATTGCTCCCACACAGAAAATCAAATGTTTTCTGACCTATGTAGTGAACAGAGAGTATATGACTTGGCTTACAGACTGGAGAGAAGTCAGCAGACAAGACACACCAAGTGTGTAGGTCATTAACTTGCAAAAAAAATTTGCTGTTCATTAAAAACTTTGGTAACATCTCTAATTTCAGAAGTGTTGTTGCCAAACTTATAGTACCTTGAAAAAGATCAATTTCTACAGTTTAAGAATTCATCCTTTTAAAAGAGATCAAAATGGACATAGAATAAATATAGCATTCAAAATGGTGGGTAACTTTTAAGTGTTTTGTCCTTTATGTCTAGGTTTATGGTGGATCCTGTGCCATTTTGAAAATAGAAAATTGTATTTACTCTTTAATACACATTCTTTATCTCCAGTCATGTCTCAATGTCAATGTTTGTTACTCAAAATTTTCCTATGGGCACACCATATATATGGAACCAAGAATTCACCACTAGTCTAAGTTGTCTAATGGCCACAGGAAAGCCTCAGTATTAACACAATTAAAATGGTTGTACAAAACCTTCCCAGTCGTTCCTTTTCTCTGGTGGGATGCTCACCCCTCCACATCTTTCTTTTGACTGACAATTTCTCTCTCTTTCTAGAATGAGAGACAGTATTGTGCCAACTTATCAGCATCCTCAGTATCTCCCTCTAAGAAGTATATGATGTTCAGCATGAGGTTTTCTTCCTCCCTGTCTTGGGTCTGCTTTGGGCTATTTTTATATATAGGGGAGTGGGAGGTTTTTTGCTGTTGTTGTCGTTGTTTTCTTTTTCTCACAGCCGCAGCTCCCTTCTCAGAGACTTCCAGCTAAAGCCAGAGAGTGGCACAGTTGCCTCCCCCAGTCCCAGCTCCCCTCAAGGACTGCCATTTGTCACCCGCTGACTCCCTGGCCAAGTCAGGCCCATGAAGGGGATCAAGGCTTAAACTAAAAGAGGAGAGCCCGCATGCACTGCTTCTCTCCGCAGTTGTTAACGCTTTCAAAACCAGCTGAAACTAGATCAATCTTGGGCAAAGCCAATGAAGCCCAGAGACTCAGCACTGACAGATGAATGTGGAGCTTCTGGCCTTTAACTAGTGATGGCAAAATCATATCCACTGGACTACATCAGGCCCTTTGTAATTAATCTACTGCAGCTTAGATTCTATCAAGACTTTGTTGTGACTTTGTTATGTCTTCCTGTAGAACAAGGTTTGCATGTGAAATGTGAAACTTTCCATACCATGACACTCTACAAGAGATTTCTTGGTTTATGAATCATATTTTTGAAAGTGCAAATCAAATAGATATTTTGACTGATGTGATCTTTTAATTAACTGTTTCTTGATTTATTTTATGCATTTTTAAACCTAAAATTGTAATTTAGTTCACAGGTTTGTAAATGAGTCCAAGTAATAAGGAAATATCTCTGAGTCAGTTTCTCTGTCTACCACTTAAAAGTGTTGCCTAGACCTATATTTCAACCTTTCAGATGGTTCATTCAATCATTTCAAGCTTTACATTTCTATATTTCCTATTCTTGACATGTTTTCGAATAATAGATAGAAAAGGAATCAGCTTCTCAGCTAAATAAGGCAATCAAATACTCAGTTTGAGGATTTCAGAAATCAAAAGAATAAATAACCAAGTTAGTCAGTAGCTTCAGAAACAGTAGACAGGGAGAAATCTTTGCTTTGCAACTGGTACCAAATGAATTTTAAAAAGCGTTGTAAGCACATTACTTTTTGTGTCAGTCCAAATCTGTGTCTGTGCCAAAGGTTCACTGCTGCTGTTTTGCAGAAAGCAGAATCCTGTGGATCCCAATTACAGGCTTTTTCCGTAGGCTAACATCACAGAAACTGAAAATTGGGAGTCACCTACTTTATCTCTGCCTTGAATCTTGTCTTTGAACTACAGTAATAAAGGCCATTTTCTGTCATTATTTCTTAACAAGTGTCTGCAGAGTGTAGGAAATTTTTGAAGACAAGTCAGTTTCCTGTAGAGTTAAATAGAATTATTCAGCTGCAGAGGCTGTACTGTGAATATAGATACACACATTTTTTCCTTGGTGCAGTTCGGTGAGGAATGACTCAAACTCAAAGCCTACTGACCTCATACGGGCTTCACAAGTACTCTGGATTTCCTGCTGTTGCTTAAATTAATTAAAAGAAAAAAGAAATTCAGGAAAAAATGTGTTGAAGACAGCAAAATATTAAACCTTGGTAGATCTTTATCATCATAGCCACTCGGGTCCTCGCCAACATCTGAAAGATTAATAATCTTTCTCACAAATGCATTCAAGCTACAGTAATTTAGTACTGCTATGCATCTGTAACTTTTAATTATCTGTTTAATCAGGCTGTGAATAAACTAAAGTAGGTTAATTTAAAAAATCCTATTTGGAGCAAGTGTTTTGACTGGCTCTGAAACATAACCAGCACCCAGAGAGATTATAGAAATGAGGAAAGATGGTTATATTATATGGAATTTGTGATATTAATTTGAATACTCTACAACATCACTTTGCATATTTCAGCAGACCGACTACTACTATTTTCAATTAATATGTCACATGGTCATAAAAAAATGAAAGACTGGTGAAAGTCTGGATATGACTGAGAAATATTTATGGTTATGGATTATATCTTTCCAGTCATGCCGTTTGAAAATTTCCCCTGCAAGACAGCCCACTAGGTAAAACTGTGCTGTGTGTCTCTGTGAGCAAGCACTGTATTTCCCTAATCCATTTTAAAGCCTGGAGAAGTCTGTTATTACACAGCATCTTTTGACTACTTGAAGACTGTTTGTTTGCATGTCATTAAAGTGTAATAATAGTCTGGTGTCTGTAATGTGTATTGTTAATCTTGATGTTCATTATCTCCACTGCATGCCTCCAGGGACTGCTATTTACACTACTATGGAAATGCTAATTAATTTCTATATTCAAAGTGTCAGCAACTAGCCTCTCATTTCCACAAAAGTATTGTACCACTTATATTGTCTTGGAAGAAAATTGGGGGAGGAAGAGTTTTCTGAACTGCAGGGTGAAGAGAAAATTGAAGTTTAAATCACTCTCATATCTGCACTATACTGAGCATTCAGTACAGTACAATATGCAGTGAATCTCTATTTTTGGACTGAAGACCATTGTTGTGTTTTCTAGTCACTATTCCGTCTGCAGGAATTGAACATGCTTACCAAATATATCTCTGTGTGACTGTAAATTTATTAATATAAGAAAATGGTTGGGAATGTATATCAGCTAAATGCCTTCTTCCGGTAGCAGAGACTATTCTCATATTTTCTCAGCTACCACTGGGTATATCAAATAATGATAAAAATCCACCTCAGGGTTGAGATAAATAATCCATTGGAAGTATTGGTGTGTGCAAGTATTTGGGGAATAGGGATTTGTCATTTTCTGATATATATATGAGTAGCCGCATTGGGCCATTATGCAAAAAAAAAAAAAAATGTTCTTTTTAACCTTGAAAAGGATGGGAATTTGTTATTTCTAACATCCCTACAGTTATATCTCATAGCTATTGCAGAAAGAAAGGTTAGAGTGAGCAACCCAGGAAACATACAGATATTTAAAATAGTAGGAGAAAAATGCCTTAGAAATGAAGGACCAATCTCCTTTGATATTATGCTCTCACATTTGCAGAGAGGATGATCAGAAACCTTAAAAACAGACCCTTCAGATATGTTGCAAGGTAATTTAAAAGCTCGGTAGCTCCGAACTGCTGGGGTTTGTTACTTGTACAATGCACATAGGAGAAGCATACAGTAACCTACTATTTTTACAGTGTATTTTTCTAGTCAGCAAATTTTTGATCACCCTTACACTTTTAACTCTACTAAAAGTGGCGAAGTACATGAACTTCTTTACTGTGTAAATGAAAAGCAGTATGTGAACATGTAAGTAATAATGAACACTTCTGATATAGCTTTAATCTTTAATCAAGCACAAAACTTATGAGTTATATTCTAAGCTAGTATAAAACAAGATGGATAAAATTGCTTTGATTTGCATCACCAGAAGAATTGGCTTGGGATTCTTGCTGGCCAGGAAGCCAGTTTGTTTCTCATGAAAATGAAATGCATTGAGAAGCTGGGATGTCAGACAAGGGAAATTATAATTTATTGTCATCTAAAATATTCCAATCTCTTATATGTGTAAGTAGTTATGAAGAAAAGGAATCTGATAACTAATTTGTCCTGGTTCACATAAATGTGCAGTAGTAGAAAGGGCTTGATGGAAGGCAAGTACCAGGCATTTTTGAAGTGGCAATTCTTTTATCCTGAAACAGATGGGGGAGGTTATTTAGGGCATAAACCAGGAAACAATATTTGAGAACAAACTCTCATGCTACTTTATAAGCCTTTTAAATTGTGACTGTAAAATAGTTGCATAAACAGGACCATAATAATATGTGCATGATTTTCAGATGCACAGAAATGCAGGTGGACAGTCAGTTGAAACTACTTTCAATAAGGGACCTTGAGAATTTGAAGAAAAACATATCTTGTCATCTACAGAAAGCAGAAGTAAGACACAGTACTTCCTCCCTTAGGATAGTATAACAAAATACGAAATAGTATGCAAGGCAGCAATAAGAGACAGCTTCTCTCCAGATACTGTTAGTTTCGAGATACTATCATAGTATAGAATGAGATACTTTGCTATGACCTTATCTACACAGGGAAAAATGTATGTGTGATGTTGTGAAAAATCATAAAAAGCTACAGCATGTTATACAACAGATATGGACCAGATTCGAGTTCTTTACACATAGAAGGTGCCTAATATTTTTTTTTTAAATGCACAAACTACAAAACACCAAAAAATCCAACTCCAAAAACCAGCAGAGAATTAACCCTTAATTACATAGTTTAGACTTGATTAGCATGTACTTTAAACGCATTTTGTCTAATAAGTGGTTCCTCTCTGTGGTATATGCACTACTCCTATCTATGTTCCTGAAAACTTATGAATTGTGCATTTGCACTTAGCCCCATTTTCTTTTGTATTAGTCTGCAATGGAAGGATTTTACAATTGAATTGATTAACCCAATAAACAGATCTTTGTGAAGACGTTTTGTGAACAAAAACTTGACTAAATGTAATCTGCAGCTTGATCTACTGTTTGCTTGAAGTGGTGCAGTAACAGTGATTTGTGAAGAGAAAGATTTTCCACAGATAAGATTAGAGGTAGATTATGATCATTAGCTCAACTAAGTTGGTTTGTTGTGCATTTGAGTGTTTTTCTTATCTTTGCAAGGTGGTGGTGTTATGACGAAACAATAGGACAGAAAGCATCAGGAAAATTAAATTTCATATAGTCATTTAATCCTCCAGGGTTCATGTGCCTTCAGAAGCAAAGGTTGACTGAAAAT
This sequence comes from Aramus guarauna, assembly GCA_013400195.1. Classification (NCBI taxonomy): domain Eukaryota; kingdom Metazoa; phylum Chordata; class Aves; order Gruiformes; family Aramidae; genus Aramus; species Aramus guarauna. The sequence continues at coordinate 184,881 of VXBL01008302.1, read as the reverse complement.
AATCTTAAGTGGTGGCTTTTAGGAGGACATTTATACAGGGAGCTTAAAGATACAGTTTTAGTAAGATTAAGTTTGATTTAAAGCTTCTGATTAACATGAATTCTCTTTGACAATTTGCAATAACTTCTCTGATGTTAAACTGTCATAAAAAAGCATTTAAGCATTTCTTATTGAATTACACAGCTGCATTTGATTTAAAATTTCAGACTTCTTGTTTGCAAAAAAAAATTGAACAATCATGGATAAGGGAAGTGCAACTGAAGTCATCTACCTGGACTTCTGCAAAGCATTTGATGCTGTCCCACATGACATCCTGACTTCCTTGTCTCTGAATTGGAGAGACATGGATTTGACAGATGGACCACTCAATGGATAAGGAATTGGTTGGATGGTTGCATTTAAAGAGTTGTGGTCATTGACTCAATGTCCAAGTGGAAATAAGTGATGAGTGGCATTCCTCAGGAGTTGGTATTGGGACTGGCACTGTTTAAGATCTTTGTCGGCAGCATGGACAATGGGATCGAGTGCACCGTCAGTAAGTTTGCCAATGACACCAAACTGTCAATGTGCTGGAGGGAAGGGATCTGTCCACAGGGACGTTGACAGGCTTGAGAAGTGGGCCCATGGGACCCTCATGAAGTTCAACAAGGCCAAATGCAGGGTCCTGCATGTAGGTCAGGGCAATCCCAAGCACAGCTACAGTCTGGGAGGAGAATGGATGGAGAGCACCCCTGAGGAGAAGGACTTGGGGGTGTTGGTGGGCAAGAAGCTCAACATGAGCTGACAGTGTGCGCTTGCAGCCCAGAAAGCCAACTATATTCTGGGCTGCTTCAAAAGAAGCGTGGCCAGAAGCAAGTTGAGGGAGGTGACTCTGCCCCTCTACTCCGCTCTTGTGAGACCACACCTGGAGTACTCTGTTCAGCTCTTGAGTCCCCAACATAAGAAGGACATGGACCTGTTGGAGCAAGTCTGGAGAAGGAGCACAATGATGATCAGAGGACTGGAGCACCTCTCCTATGAAGACAGGCTGAGAGAGTTGGGGTTGTTCAGCCTGGAGAAGAGAAGGCTCTGGGGTGACCTAACTGAAGCCTTTCAGAACCTCAAGGGCACCTACAGAAAAGCTGGACAGGGACTGTTTACAAGGACATGTAGTGATAGTACAAGGGGTAATGGTTTTAAACTGAAGGAGGGTAGATTTAAATCAGATATTAGGAAGAAATTCTTCACTGTAAGGGTGGAGAGACACTGGAACAAGTTGCCCAGAGAAGCCGTGGATGCCCCCTCCCTGGAAGTGTTCAAGGCCAGGTTGGATGGGGCTTTGGGCAACCTGGTCTAGTGGAGGGTATCTTTGCTCATGGCAGGGGACAGTTGGAACTAGATGGTCTTTGAGATCCCTTCCAACCCAAACCATTCTATGATTCTGGGGAAAATGCAAAAGATAGAGGTTAATGCCACAAAAGAACCTGTAGCAGTTGTTTTCATGTTGTGTTTTAATGTTCCAGGTTAGAATGTAAGAGGAAGCTTTGCTTGCTTCAGTAGAGTTGTATGCATCTAAATCATGTTCAGCAGTTGTCACACAAGCAGAACTCAAGATTCCATATGAATGTTCACAATGAGACATATAGAGGAATGACTGGCTTGATGGGGCTCTGGAAGAGTTTGGAAACTTGCCTGCAGACAGCCAAGTCATGGCCTTTGTTGTAAGAGGATGGAGTGAAGAAGACAGGTGGATATCAGAAGGGATTTTGATGTGATACCTGAGACCAGTAAAGGCTAGAAAGACACAGTCCTGCCAACCAGTACAGTATCTAAGAATATAAGACATAACCACTGTGCTACCTAGCCTGAATTCTGCCTTGGACATTTGCTATAGAAAATGCTATTTTGGGACAGCATGCAAGCCTGCCCACTTTTTGTGGTCCCTTAGCACTCAAAAGTGTCATCTTATGGATTTTAGAGTGTATATCTCTTAGTAATTTCTGGATTTGTTTAGGGACTTGTCCACAAATTTCTCTAGTCCCTTTTTGAACCTGAAGATGCTGTGTGCCTCTGCAGATTCCTGTGGCTTCAAGCTCCAGAAATTCGTTACCTGCTCTGTAGAGAAGTACTTCTTTTATTAATTTTAAACTAATTTCCAACTAGTCTTATAAAGTACCTCTTAGATCTTATATTCTAGGATTTGGAGAACATCAGTCCTACTTTCAGCTTTTCTACTGTATCCTTGATTTTGTAAACCTCACTAAATCTTGCCTCCTCTGTCCTCTCCTCTCCACACTGCAGAGTCCTGGCTTTGTCAGCCTCCCTTCATAGGAGAGCTGCTCCATCATTATGGTTGGTCTGCTTTCACTGCAGGATGAGGTCACTCTGAAAGAGGTCGTCATCCTTCCTGAGATGTGCTCTTGAGAGGACTATAACTCTGTTTGTGTGCATTGCTTTTAGTTAATTGGCTTTCCTAAGTCAGATATTTATGATATACATTCATGGAGCTCTTATCATAGATGACGGTATTTTAATCTTTAATACCTTTTTGAGGTAAGGCAGTACCGACATCCTCATTTAGAAGATAGGGCACAGGGAAATTGGTAGCATCTGGCATCATTATAAATTTAATATAAGTCTCTTAAGCTTATGCATCATCAGAAGAGCATGCTGCTATAGCTAAGCAAATATGATTTTGCCCTTACTAGCAGAAGGCTACAGGTCTATTAACCTGGTGTTGCAATGTCTCAAAGATTTTCCGAACTTGCTTTGCCTAAACTGATTTTCACTTGTTTTGACAACTGTCTAGTCATCAAGTGACTATTTTCTCACCTGTTTTAGCTTAAGCTCTCTAAATACTTTAATGGCAATAGTCTGGCAGACCTAGATAATGTATGACAAAAATATCCTTCAGGAGATTTAGGACTGGGGAAGCTGTGTAATTATAAAAGTCTATCTAGGAACCAGTGAGAAGGAAGCAGACTGTGCTAAGAAAAAACCATAAAAATAGCCCCAAGTAGACCCAGTGCTGAGAAAGAAGGTGATACTAACATGAACATCATGCTCCTCCCAGCAAAGACTCTTGTTCGAATCCTTCCCTCTTTCTTTCTGAGGAAGACTGAAACCATCAGCCTTGCACTGAAGACAATAAAAAGATGGCCAAAACAGGAGAGAAAAGGGGGACATACTAGGATTTTTTTTTATAGCAATTTAACTAGGTTAATTATGAGACTTTTCCATATTAATTAGATAATTTAGACATGTAAACTATTAAGACATTAATTGGACTAGTAATAATTTGTACAGTCTGTATATATGGTTCACCCATAACAAGATTTGGTATGTAACATTACCTTCTTCCTGTGGATTCTATCATCAAAGAGCTTTTAACTTTAATTGGCCCTAACCATTAAGTCCATATAGAACCATATATCTGAAATATGTGTGTCTACTTTGATCACAAATTCTGAATGAATGTGACTCTAATTAACATGACATTTGAGTGGTATGTGGCTCATGTGGTTAGCTCTAGCCCGTGATATAATTTTTGCAAGCATTATTTGCTGTGCTTTCAGATTAATTTTTCAGAGACAATATTTCGGAAATGGAGTGTTTCCTGAAAATCACTTGAATAAGGTATAAATTCCATTAATATGATCATCCTGCTAAATAAAGGGATCAAATTTGTGACTAATTAAAATCATATGGCTTACATTTTCATATTTTTTAAAAGCTCTTCCCAAGATGAAATTCTATAAAGCTATCAATTTTTCAGCTACATTGCAATGCCAGCTCTGTGATGAGTTAAATTAACAAATTGACAGTTATATTAACAAATTGTCTCCTGAAACATCAGAATTGATGTATCTCAAGCTTTCTAATTTACAGATGCTTCCTGTACTTAACTGTTACTTTGACAAGAGCAATATATGCCCATAGGTCAGTGGTCAAAGATCAAGAAAAGAGAAGAGGAAAAAACAAAAGTAAAGATGACATTAACTTTCCATTTCTCTTATTTATGTTTGGATAAACTTGATACAATGGTGCACCTTTGCTGTATTGAGATTACTGGTGGAGTAGTTATACTAAACAGTAGAATAAATACCTTTTGAAATCTCTCACTTCATCAAATACCTTTTCATAGTAGCTCTACATCTTGTTTTAAGTGTCAGTCACATATACTGTTGTCATGGACATTGAGTGGTCTGGTCCATTTTGAGTTGACAGAGGTTGCCTGTTCATTCTGAACAAATACTGTAAAGCTGTAGATTTATTTTTGTAGCAATCTAGCTGAAACAATAGAAGTTATCATCAGAAACTTAGGTTACCTATGTGATCAGGCAGAAACTGAGATATTTGGTCTGAAGGCTTTCTATTATCTGGCAGAGTTGTGTAGCTAGAAGTTGTATAGGTGCAAACAAAGGAGAGTTACAGAAAATATTCAAGAAAATTATCAGAGAATAGCCTGGAGCAGGACCTACAGTATCACTTCTGTCTTGTAACCTTGTTGGCAACAGGACTTCTTACTGAAGTCACTCTTCTGAGTTCCTCTGCACTTAAACACAGTTTCTGAGTAGGCTTTGGCAGGGTATTTTGACCTACTTTGACCAAGTTATAAATGATCCTACAGGGCAAATTCAGCATTAAGCTTACAATGCAAAATTGTGGCATTTACCACCAAAATACTAATTTATTCAATTATTATTTACTCTATTATAGCACTCATATACAACAATTATTACTGCACTCCAAATAACATAAAAACCCAATATCATGGATCAGCCATCTTAAACTAACAGAAATTCTATCCTGATTCATACAACGTCCATTAGGCCTGTTCAATATTGCAGAACCATGCTTTTACATTACAGAGATTTATATGTGATCTACTATCCTATTGAACATGCTTATGTTTTAACGTGTGGTGTATACGTACCAGATGAATTTACCTACATCAATTTCAGTGTAGTCAAGGTTCATTAAGCTTGTTTTCTTAACTAACAATACACAAAATACAGAACATTTATTCTTAAAAAGTCAGTTTATGTCTGAAACACTATTTAGATTGTTGTTTTCCCTATTAAGATTTGGAAGCTGACGTGTATGTATACTTTAGTATTGGTACATTGATCAGGTTGTTAAACTGACTGCTTTTGCAAGATTAGAATTTTTGTTCGCTGCAAGGATGATTTGTGATGGTGCATAAAACTTCATGGTTTGGAGTGCTCAGATTTATATGTAAGTACATAGGCTAAGTGTTGCACGGCCTACATTGTTTCCTAGTCATACTTTTCACAACTGAGTTTTAATCTTGTATAAATCATGTAAAATGTTAAATGAACTGTTACTTCAGACTTAGATTAATAACATATTGTACATGAAACATAATTTAATGAGTACATTTCTGCTAAATATCGTCTAATAAGGATTGTTCTGGGATCTGAATTAGAGAAAAAGAGGCCTCCAATTTATAGTGACCAATACCCTGAATATTACCCTTCTCTTAATTTCAGTGCTCTGCTCTGTAAAGATTCTTGTGCCCTCTGAGCAAATATTGCTGTAAGTCATACTCATCAGGCACATATTCCCCTGCATAGGTGTTTTTACCGTCTTTCAAATTGCCTCATTCATAACTTGGATATAGTAGTATATAGAGAGGTTTATTTTACCTGACTTAAGCTTTCCTGAAGCTCAAGCATTGAGTAGATATTCTTCTATGAATCAAATAAAGAGAATATGTTCTAAGATCATAGCAACTGTTACAGCAACCAAAATGGAAACAGTATCTGTTTCCTGAAATCTAATTTTTTCAGTGTTACAACTTTGTACATGTGTTAATATTTAATAGGGACATTGTCAAGTGAATGTAACTTGTTCATTACCACAAACATTTCCTGATACTTTTACTTATGACTATGACAGTCTGTGGTTTCTGTACTTACAAGTTCTTCGTCTTCATGAATGCAAGGAAAAAAATTCTGAGAAAGGAACAGGAGAAAAGAATGTAAATTACAAACTGAAACAAATTGGCTATTATGATTCACAAAGTTTTTCCATGAGAATACAATTGTCTTTAATATTTAAAAAAAAAATCTATGGTGAGTGCACAAAAATCATAAAATACAGGACAGTTTTCAGGTTTCACAGTTTACTTGTGTTGCACAGACTGAATATTTGTTAAAAAAACATACATGCTCATGTGAGCAACTCCATTTCTCAGATAGGACTAACAGTGACCGTGTGGATGATGATGGGGGTCCCTGTTTCAAGTATCCTTGACATGACGTCTTTACCTGGATCAGGTGAGACTGCCTGAACTGCAGTTCTGGGAATTTCCTATAACTGCTCTGGCCCTGCATCCTATGTGGCAACTGCAGCATATGCTTGAGCATTTGTTATGGATTATAATAAACTATGGTCAAAGTGTCTCCTACATCAAAAAGATTGAACTACAAGAAGGTTTCTGGGGTGTCCTGGTTCTCCACTTCAGACGTTAATCAACAGTGCATGCAAGAATATAAGTAGCATCATTTAGCTAGCCTATGAACAGCAGGAATCTCTTGGAGAAATCTCTGGGACTATCCTAAATTGCCACCTGTAGAGCTCCTGTAATAATAATTAGTAAGTGGCTTGTGAAGAAGGATAGGAATCCAGCTAGCCCATTGTCTTCAGCCATTGCCTTAACTGTGTAGATACTGCCTGGGGAGTTTCTGCACCACCCAGGAAGCTGGTGACTGAGTATATGGGGTATGCACATAGGTATAGCCCTGACACACAGCTGCATCACACCTGGAAATACAGGACAATCTGGAGTTTCATACTTATTTAGTAAATATGGCTTAAATATTATAGATCTTGCAATCCCAGGGAATTAGATTTTCCTTTTGATTAAAGTGACATATTTTCAGAATAAAAAATTTCTATTACATTCAAGTGAATTACTTACCTTGAAGCTCAGGGTTTTTTTATATTTATTCCACCTTTTTTAATCCTTTTTACATTTGAAATTTTGACCAGAGAGTGTATTAAAAATTCTGTATGTTTTATCATAACATTTTAAGTTATATCTCTTTCTCTTAGCTTTTAGGGGGAAAAAAAAAATCCCACAATACATCTTTACCAGTTAAGATATTGAATAAAATTACCTTCCTTATAAAAATCAACAATAATCTTAGCAGTAGGATCCTTTTCTTCTTCTTTTCTTTTCTTTTCTTTTCTTTTCTTTTTTTTTTTTTACTTAATTTTAACAGTTTCTAATCCTTATATACACTAAGCCCAAAAAAGCAACAAAGTTTTCAGAAGAAAGCACTCAGAAATTGAGTAACAGACAAATCAAGACTATGAACTGCTTTTTTAGATGATCAATATAAGGCAAGATAACATAATGTCAGATGTCTAACTGATACAAGTTTACAGATTGCTCTTGTTGCATTCCTTCTGTGATAAGAAATACATTTCCCTTGCATCTGTCCTGACGCAGAGTATTAGGTAGCCCAAGCATTTGCCCTCTAAAAGAACCTCCTTCTCTCAGCCTTGACCATATCCAGAATTTTAGTAGACTAACCTGGTATCACTATATTCCAATTAAAGAGAAGTTCGTGTTTGTGGAAGCAGAATCTTAAATGCCCTCTTCCCAGTTGCTGATGTACCGTAGCCTACCACACATTCCTGTTTTCTCTGAAATAATGAAGAAATGCCCTCTTCCCAGTTGCTGATGTACCGTAGCCTACCACACATTCCTGTTTTCTCTGAAATAATGAAGAAATGCCCTCTTCCCAGTTGCTGATGTACCGTAGCCTACCACACATTCCTGTTTTCTCTGAAATAATGAAGAAATGAAAGCAGAGGTAAAAGAATGGATAGTAATTTCATGAAATCCGCAGTCATTGAAAGAAAGGGGACCACCTGGGTAGCCCACTCAGAGCTTTTCCCATATTAATGACCAGGTGACTCATGTTTAGTCTCTAGGTGACAATAGTTCTTGCCCATTCTTTTCCCAGAAGGAAAAAGGCCAATACTAATCAAAGTTTCACACTTATCTGGTGCCTTGAAACATCTCATCTCATCTCAATGTAAGAGTTAAGAGTTTCTTTTTCTTGTTGCACTTTATCTCTTCTGAGTCTATCACTGTAGTAACTTATTACTGCATTTATCCTAATTTGTCATCAGAGTCTCATAGCCTGCTTCATTGTGACCACTGGCAAAGCTTGACAGTAACAGACCAGTTGTAGCAATACTTCAGGACACAAATATCATCACTGTGACCAGGAGTGACACCACTGACTCACTTCACGCTGGTCAGTGAATGTTACACTCATTTTACCCACTTTTCTTTTGCATCTTGGTGAGATCTACAGAGAGAGTCTGGAAAGAAGAGGTCCCTAACTGTCCTCAGTAGAAACAGGCCTGATATAATACTATATTTCTGCTAACTGTACTTTGATAGGTGTGCACAAAAAAGTGTAGCACAAAGAAGCTTCTTCGCTACTCATAGCTTTCCCAAATAATCAGGATTCATTAGCTGTGCTGACTGCTGTCTATTCAAAGGGTGGAGGTAACTTTCTAGCAGTACTCTAGCATGCCAATAAAGTTTATTTCAGAGGCAAGAACATTATTTTAAAGAAAAAGAAAATGGACAAATTGCTTCAGAACAACCTGTTACCCGTGATTGGCATAACAGTCCAGTGAGTAAAAATTGCGTACGAGAAACAGCAGAGTAGACTTCATTCTGTGCTCTACTCACTAGCTATAAACTGGGCTGGGAGTTAGGGATGGCAATATGCAAGGAGGCGTGTGAAACCACGAGTCTAGGAGGAATGTAAATATGAGAATGTGGTACATAATAGTGCGAGTACTCCAACAACAAGCAAAAGATGATATTGCAAAAAATATTTCTAATAAAATTAAACCGACCACATCACAATGTACACGGAAAGAGATGAACACAGCATAATAGTCAGATATTAAACAGGGTTGGATTTTCTTATGCAAATCGTAAGTATGTTTATTTCATACAAAGTTTCATATTAGGATATTATAAACAACTCTGCATTGTTAAAACACATGTATAGTCTCCAAGGGAACTGTGTCTGTTTCAGGTATACTCTAAATGTCAACGTGTTCTCTCACAGTCCCAACTGATTGCTATGTACAGTAACTTTCTGAGGTTTTATAGACCCTTACATGCAGCAATCTTTGCTAGTGGGAGTTTATGTGTTTACCTGAAGTCAACAATACCAGAAAAAAAGAGAGATGTTGTAAAAACTACTCCTTCTAAAAATTTTAACCTGGAAATGGCTAAGTCAGTCAGAAAATATATCACAAAGATGTATTCATCCCCTGCTCCCCTTCTTCTACTATCAGAAAAGCTGAGAAATAAATGCTAGCTTTGGTGAACTGATTGCAGGTGTTAGCATCTCAGAGCAAATGTAAGAAACAGGTAAATCTATTCTCTTTATGTAATTTGTCTCCCAGTCTGATTTCTAGTGATTTTGTAAGAAGTAAGAAGCATCTACACTGCTATAGGTATCTT
>VXBL01008302.1:94732-175330 GCA_013400195.1 Aramus guarauna | reverse complement strand
TTTTTTTTTTTTTTAAGATGATGCAAAGAAATGCATAATGGGACATCCTATAACATGGACAGGCAGTCATATTGGATGTTATAATAAAGAAGCCTTGTTAATATGTGCAGCATGTTTTGTCTAGCATTCTAATACATGAAAATTGTGTCTCTACATGGAGGGCTCATTTGAGAGTTGGAGGCATTGGTACTGCAGCAACATTCCCAGAGCACAGTAGGAACAGATTTTCAGCACCTGGCTCCTTATTCCCCCAGCAGTCCCTGGGGAGCAAGGAGAGGAGAAGGGAAGGGGGAGGATTAATTCTCTGCCATGTCATTTCACCTGTTTTTGCTTACATATTTTTCAAGAAGGCATGACCTAACCATTTGCCACTACCTGTACTGAATGGAGACCAGTGGCTTCAAGCAATAAAATTCTTCTTTCCCATCTACACTAACATCCACAAGTTTGAGGGTCCTATCATTGCCCTTTAAGAAAGCAAGAGTTCAAATCTGGAACTCAGTCAAGGGTGATGAATACGCAACAAGCAAACTGTGACTGCCCAATTGGAAGAAATTTGGAATCAGTTAATTCAATATTTTTGCTAGTAGGAAACATTTCACTACAGATTGCTAATACCAACTATAGTGCTGTTTAAGCCTGTCATAACAGGGACCTTGGCAGAAGTCCAGTCCAATAGAACAATAAATGCTTGTGTCAGAAAATGAAGAAAATTATCAGAATATTAAACCAATATTATATTTCCCCTCCTAAATCTGTCAGTAATCATTATAGTAACAAATTAGTCATGTTTCTCTTCTGGACAGCTATGAGCATGTGAATCTTCTTTTTAAAAATTCTATCTTTAAGCCATTTTATAATTGCACTAAGACACTCCAAGGCATATGTCACCGTGCCTCTGAGATATGCGTTATCTCACAGTAACACACACCTTGTCATGTATTATTTATCACGCTAAAGTGTCTTGTAATTTTCATTAACAGTTAGATGTCTAGCTTTAAGAAATAGGGAGATACTTCATTTTAACTGTTTCAGTGATAAAATATCTTTCAAACTTTGTATGCAGATATGAACTTAAGAATATTGGCACCAGAGCATGCCATTTTCACTAACATGCTGCAAAAGACACTAAACAGAAAAAAAAAAAAAAAAAAAAAAAAAAAAAAAAAAAAAAAAAAAAAAAAAAAAAGAAAAAAAAAAGCAAATCCTCCCTTCAGCTAGAAATGAGAACAAATTTCCCCCTTCTCTAGGTGAATCCTGTTAACCTTTCCACTGGCTTCACATGCTGTGCTGTCCTCTGGTTCTCATTCTCATCTTTTCCTTGCAATGTGACAGATGCAACGCCTGATATATGACTGCTGCCTAACTGTAAGCCAAGACTCACTTGAACAAAAGCAGATAGGTGAGGGTAACTAAGGACCCAAACCTGTCTCATATTTGAGACAAAGCTCTTGCCCTTTGGCAATTGCAAATTCCAGTCCTAGGCTCCATGTCCTTGAAAGTAAGCGGTGTCAGGACTCAAGGTCAGTTATTTGTACCAGTCATTTGTAATTTTAAACTGTTAGAAAGCCTCTCAGCTTGGTTCTGGCTGGGTTTGCTCTCTCAAAGAGAGCAAAATAGTTACATAGTCAAAGTAAAAGAGATCCTTTAAGTTTAGCTTTTGTTGCTTTTGAAATAGTGTGAAATAAGCCACAAAAAAAAGAAACCATACTTACTGTGGTATAAAAGTTTCCACATGACAAAGTAACTTAATAACTTTAGCTTCTTAATTATGTCACCACTGTATGGCAAAGCCTCCTATACAGATAAATTATAGAGCGTTACTTTAGTTTTCAGTGCAGAACAGCTTCCATCTTGTATGCAATTAAACAGATTTGTTCTCAGCCATGCAACCAAAACATGAAGCCATATTCCTGTTTCCAACAACAGATGTTGTTTGAAAGAGTTACAGGAACAAATGTATTCTCAGAATAACTATTGGTCTGTGATATCTCCCTAGTAGCCATTTAGCTGCTAAACAGATACGGTGTATCTCCACCAAAGTGTGCCATCAGAGATACAGTCAAAATCTATTTTATGGCAAGAAATAACTCTACTATCTAAATATTATAAAAAGGCTAGAAAATAAACTGTTTTAAGTAGTCTGGACTTGAAAGCTGTCTCACTGATACTCCTACCATGGTGGCAGAAAAACTGGCATGATATTTTGCAATAACAATCTTTAGAACTTAAGTTTGATTATTCAATCATGAAATTATATCTATGCATATTCTTTAATTGTGCAAATGAGGTTAAAGAAATATAAAATTGCTATTGAAGTAGTAATTTTTTTTTTTTTTCTTTTTAGGAATAGTATAATTATATGTTTGGTACCTGTAAATCCTCCACCATCTTTTGCCAGCTCTCAGAAAGCTACATTAAAAGATGAAATATTAGTGACATATGTTAACATTCACACTCCTAAATGTCATCTCTCTTGAAGATTTATATTCACATAATTCACATAATTTTGTTTTTAAATGATTCAGCTATATTATATTAAATATATAGATTGTATTGGGTTTTTTCCTTCCCCAGTGAAACGTACTTTAATTTAACATTTCTGAAGGTTGCCTGTAAGCTCAGGAGGCTGATATTTTCAGACTAAAACATGTGGGCATGAAGGCACCAATATGCTTTCACCTGCATCTTGAGAACTTGGTGATGCCGTTAGCACCTCCCTTTTTGGGAAAAAAGGCTCAAAGGTTGTATTATACTGAAGAACGGTTTCACTGGAGGCAGTGGGAGAACTGTTCTGGGTTTCACGCAGGCCGGATTTGTGTGTGTGGAGCAGTACAGGAAACTCACTATTCATGCAGTTTAATGTGCGTACCACAACATTTTAGAAAGTCAGATTTCATTTCCAACACTCTGTCACGGTCTCCCTACTGGATTAGCCACAGCTCATTATGGAAAATGTGTGACAACGATGGAGTCAGGTGAAAGGAGAGAATGACCTTATTAAGCTTCTGAACGAAAAGTCCTTAAGGAGAGACAAAAACAATTTAAGGTTTGGTGGACTTCACATACCTTATTTTGTTTCAGTTCACCAGTAAAGGATACTTCAGTTTGATATGAATCAATATAAAAATTAACATTTCACTTTTATTTTCTTAACCTTTCAATGTCGTGGAGATTGAATTTTCCATCAAAAAATAGGAACACTCTGAGAGAAAAGAGAACAAATGTCCAAACTGCCTAGCAAGAGATAGGATGAAGTTAATTTCTATGATTTGGAGCAGAAAGTTCCTTGAAATATATATGAACTCAATGTATGAGCTTACTTTTTAAAGTTACTTTCCTATTTAAGGACCAAATTTATCTTATGAAAGATCTGAAACATATTTCTATAAATTCTGTGTCAGAGACAGGATTCTTCCTAAAATGCTACTTTCCACAGACAACATCTCCAGTGATACATGTAAACCAACCAGACAAAAAAAAAACCTGCATTAACCGTCTTCTTCAATTAATCTTCTTGTTTTTCAAATAAAATTATGTATGCAGCAAGTATTTGTATAGAATACAGTATCTGAGAGAAGACACAAACTGTATTTTACTTACACAGACAGATATAGATATATGAAGACTTTGAGAAATTTCATGATGGCCTTAGAAAATATACAATTTCTTAGTCTTAGTATAAGTGTTTCATATTATTGACCCTCAGTATATCCTGGAAAAAGGCTAATGTTAACTACGTATCATACAAATAAGGCAGCTATGCAATTAAAAGAGGCTGTGTAAGCCACATTTTTATATTTCTTTAAGGAAAAATGGAATAAAAATATAACAAAATTTGTTGAAAGTAAAAAAATGTATTCAAATATTGACCTCTGGTTTCTTGAGCTAGAACTACTATGAAAACAGTATTTTCTGATCTCACAACTGAGAGAGGATTCAAAGATGATTAAAAATAAAAATAAGATTAATGTACTTGAATTGCTTTTTTTCTCTGGAACTAAGTCAGGATGCTGGTTATCAATGGAGAAACAAGACCACATGGTATCAATGAACCAACAGACACTGTTTTCGTAATCCTGATTTACAGTAATTCAAAAGGCTGTATGCTATTTACAAAGTTAAACCAATGATCTTTTCTTCCATTACATACGTTTCAGCCCTGAAATGTGCTACAAAATATAATCAGATGGAGATTTACAGGAGATGATGTGTTGCTATAAAGCTTTCTAGACAGTTTTCAAATATCATTCACTTTATCTGGTAGACAGATTATTGCATTTCCCTACAGATGGAAAACAAAATTCCAATTTGAGAGAAAGCATGCAGACTGAAACTATTCATTATTGACGACTGTGAAGACTTGGGTCTCCTCCTAGGCTTGCACCTGAGGAGTGGATGACTTTTGTGACCTTTTTACATTTTGGTGTAATGAAAGTTTGAGTTCATAACAGTGTGACTAGAGCCACCTGACAATTGTAATGCATTCTGTGAGTGAAAGGTAATTAAGAAATAAATCTGGAGGAAAAGAATTTGGTTGGCCTTTTGTTCAGTTTGAAATCACCATAGCTCCTATCAAGGGTTTATCTATAAAGAGGAGGGCATTCAGTCATATACTGTCTCAAAATGAAAGTTTCTCCACAGAGATAGTTTCCCTGATATTGTAGTTTGAGGTCTTGATAATAGAATCTTTTGAAGAACCCTGTGGCATATTTCGAGGAGATAATGAGGAATAATGTTTTCCTTTTTAAGCTTGAGAGCTATGGCAGAAAAACAGTCAAATCTGTTTCAGCTCTGATATCTTTTATTGATTTATAGATAATCCAATTGTCAAAGAAAGATCTTCTATGCTATCTGTTACATATCTCTCTTCCACATGTTTTCAGCCAAACAATCAGATCTTAATCCTTTGAGGAAATATGCCCTCTGGTCATGGTATTTCAGAGATCAGTTTGTGTATTACAGACTGCTTTTGAACACAGCCCTAGAGAGTAACAGGTAAGGAAGTTACTGAGACCTGACAATCCTACTGATTTGATTTTGTAAAATCATGTATCTTGCCTACTGGTAGCATACTTTGTAACATCCATTCTGTATCACACTTAAGCCCACATGATATCAGCTTAAAAATGTGTTTTAAAGCAAATACTTAACAAAATTTCCTGCCTGGTGAAATCAAAACAGTATTTAAAACAGTTGCTCTAAAATAATTAAACTAATTTGTCCTGTTGTAAAATACTAAGGGTCTACATTTGTAAGAGAAAGGATTTTACTGCTATAGAAAATTATTTGAGTTCAGAGATGTTAGATATTTCATCATTCTAAAGAGGGGTTTACTAAATCAGTGAGTAAGTTAGTATATGTGACAGCATTGTCATGGGAAATACAATCTCTGAGGAGAAGATACTATGTAAGTAAGGGCTTGAAGTAGATGTATAGGAGTATCTCCAAATTATCTTAGGAGGGTAGAGTGAACCTACATTCAGAAAATGCCTTTGGGGACTGAGAGGTATTATTCCCTGTGACAGGTTGACCTTGGTCAGGTGCTGAATGCTTGCAGCCTCACTCTCTCACTCCCTACCCTCAGCAGTATGGGCAGGAGAAAATAAGATGCAAAAAACCCCTATGGGTCAAGATGAAAACAGTTTACTACGAAAAACATAACCTGTGTTACAATGAAGGCAAAAAGAGGAATTAATTTGCTGCTTAACATTATCAGGCAGTTGTCTTGCAAGTTGCTGGAAAGCAGGGCCTCAGCACATGTACCGGTTGATTTTGGGAAGTTGTGGGTCAACCCTGGTAGGCAGCTCACTCACTCCTCCCAGTGGGATGGGAAAGAGAATCGGGAAGGTAAAAGTGAGAAAACTTGTGGATTGACATAAAGAGAGTTTAACAGATAAAGCAAAACCTGCATGCGCAAGCAAAGCAAAATAAGGGCTTTATTCATTTCGTCCCATTGACAGGCAGGTGTTCAGCCATTTCCAGGAGAGCAGTCATGGCTACTTAGGAAGACAGATGTCATAGCTCTGAATGTCCTCTGCTTTCTCTTTCTTTCCCCAGCTTTTATTACTAAGCGTGGTATAGTATGGTACGAGATATCCCTTTGGTCAGGTGGGGTCAGTTGTCCCAGCTGTGTCCCCTCACAGTCTCTTCCCCCGCCCCCCATCCTGGTGGCCTTTAGGGGATGGGGAAGAGAGAGAGAGAAAGCCTTGACATTTTACAAACACTGTTCAGCAGTAGCCAAAACGCTGGCATGTTATCAACACTATTTTAGCCACAAATGCAAAGCACAGCACCTTATGGGCTACTGTGAAGCAAGTTAACTTCATAATTTCATCCCACAGACCCAGTACCATCCCTTTGCACTCATCTGATGGCCATGGAGCAGGGTCTTAGCATTCTGTTTCTAACAGAAGAAGGAAACTGGAAATCAATTGGACTTAAACCTTTGGAGAACGTACTAATACCTGTTATTTATAAGGACAAGAAATAGCCGGCCACAGCTTCCAGCTGCTGCCAGAAATTCAATAGGAGATCAGATGCCTTTCCCATTGTAGAGGCAAGATACAGCTAGCTGTGCTAGCTGTGCTAGCTATGCTCCAGTCCTGCTGAGCTTGGAGAAATACCTTCCTGATCCTTTCATCCCAAGTTTGGCTTTCTGGGTAACTGTGTTGGGTTTGCATGGCAAGGTTTTCGTAGCGGAGGGACTACGGGGGTGGCTTCTGTGAGAAGCTGCTAAAAGCTTCCCTTGTGTGTGACAGAGCCAATGCCAGCCGGCTCCAAGACGGACCTGCCGCTGGCCAAGGCCAAGCCAATCAGTGCCTCTGTGATAACATATTTGAGAAGGAAAAAAACAAACAAACAAAAAACCCCCAACAAAACCAAAACCAAACAGTTGGAGAGAGCTTTTGCAGCCGGAGAAAGGAGTGAGAAGATGTAAGAAACTCTGCAGACACCAAGGTCAGTGCAGAAGGAGGGGGAGGAGGTGCTCCAGGTGCCAGAGCAGAGATCCCCCTGCAGCCCATGGTGAAGACCATGGTGAAGCAGGCTGTCCCCCTGCAGCCCATGGAGGAAGGATGAGGGGGTGTAGAGATTCCACCTGCAGCCCTTGGAGGACCCCACGCCAGAACAGGGGGAGACACCTGAAGGAGGCTGTGGTCCCATGGGAAGCCCGCACTGGAGCAAGCTCCTGGCAGGACCTGTGGAGCCGTGGAGAGAGAAGCCCACACCAGAGCAGGTTTGCTAGCAGGACCCCGTGGGGGACCCATGCTGGAGCACTCTGCTCCTGAAGGTCTGCACCTCATTGGAGAGACCCACACTGGAGCAGTTCATGAAGAACTGTAGCCCATGGGAAGGACTCACATTGGAGAAGTTTGTGAAGGACTGTCTCCCATGACAGGGACTCCATGCTGGAACCGGGGAAGGATGAGAGGAGTCCTCCTCCTGAGGATGAAGAAGCGGCAGAAACAACGTGTGATCAACTGACCGTAACCCCCATTCCCCGTCCCCCTGTGCAGCTGAGGGGGGAGGAGGTTTGAAGCTGGGAGTGAAATTGAGCCTGGGAAGATGGGAGGGGTGGGTGGAGGTGTTTTTAAGATTTGGTTTTATTTCCCATTCCTCTACTCTGTTCTGTTTGGTAATAAATTAGATTAATTTCCTCTCTAAGTTCAGTGTGTTTTGCTTGTGACGATAATAAGTGAGTGATCTCTCCCTGTCCTTATCTCGACCCACAAAGCTTTTTGTTATACTTTTTCTCCCCTGTCTAGTGAACAAGGGGAGTGACAGAGCAGCTCTAGTGGGTACCTGTCCCCCAGCCAGGGTCAACCCACCACAGTAACATATGAATGCTAAAAATAATTAAACATTTGAAAAAAAAAAACCTTTTAAATTTGTTAAAATAATAACAAATTTTAAAGTCTTACAGTAGATGCTGTCTACTTTAAAAACTCAAATGTCATAGGACTGATCTGGGGGATCCTGACACATAGGTTACTGTGGACTTGAAAGAGAGAGAGATGCTGATTTTTTTCTAAGCATTTGTTACTTTGCTGGAAGGCAGTAAAAAAAAAATCTGCATCACTTGCAAGTGTGCTTTAACCTGAGTTCAGATGTCACAGAAGTAATATTTAGTTTGAATCTGTAGGTTGCTCAGACAGTTTTCAATCCACCTTGTGCTCTGTTCATCTAGTCCATTCTTCATCAGCTTGCCTTTGAGTGTCTTATGAGGGGATAGTCTCAAAGGTCTTAGTAAAGTCAAGGTATAATATCCACTGTTCTCACCTACTAAGCCAGACTTTTCATTGTAGAATGGTATCAACAGGCTGATCAATCATGACTTCCCTTTGATGGAGCCACGCTGACTTCTTCTGATGATTTTCTAGTGTTTCCTGTAGCTGCAAATGGTTTCCAGGATTAGTTGCTCCACCACCATCCCAGGGATCAAGATGATGCTGATTGGCCTGCTGACTGGCCCTGAGCCCTCTTTCTTGCCCTTTTTGAAGATGAGTGACATTTTCTTTCCTCCAGTCTTCAGGCACTTCTCCCAGTTGCCATGATCATGCAAAGATTGTCAGGAGTTTCCTCAAAATGACATTTTCCAGGTCCCTCAGCACTCATGGATGCATTCCATCAGAGTCCACGGGCTTACATAGGTCCAATTTGCTTAAATATTCCCTGACCTGATCCTCTTCCACCAAAGGTGCTCCAGCCTTTCTACCTGGTCTCTGGGGTCTTGGATTCCTGAAGACTGGTCTTGCTAGTGAAGACAGGTATGAAGAAGGCATCCAGGACCTCAGCCTTTTCCATGTCCTCTGTTACCAGGTCCCCTCCCCCATTCAGCAGTGAGTCCAAATTCTCCCTGGTTTTCCTTTTGCCACTTACGTACTTATAGAAGCCCTTGAGGTCTTTGAAATCTCTGGCCAGACTCAATTCCAGGTAGGCTTTGGTTTTCATAACTGCATCTCTGCATGCTTTGACAGTGTGCCTATATTTCTACCAGGCTACCTGTCCCTGATTCCATCCTCTGTATGCTTCTTTCTTATGTCTGAATTTTGCCAGGAGTCCTTTGTTCACCCACAGAGGCCTGATTTCCTACTCCTTGGGATGGATCGTTCTGGAGCTTGGAGGAGGCAAAATGCTGAAAATTAACCAGCTTTCCTGGGCCCCTCTTTCCTCCAGAGCCTTATTCCATGGGAATCTACTGAGCAGATCTTTGAAGAGGCCAAAATATGATCTTCTGAAATCTAATGCTGTGATCTTGCTTTTTGCTCTTCTCCCTCCTCTCAGAATCCTGCACTCCACCATCTCATGGTCACTGCAGCCAAGGCTGCCTTCAACCTTCACACCCCCAATGAGTGCAGTGCTTCCTTGTGTGTGAGCATGAGAACCAGCAAATCACTTCTCCTTGTTGGCTCCTCTACCACTTGGATCAGGAAGTTGTCATTGATACTCTCCAGTAACCTCCTGGACTGCTTATGTTATGCTGTGCTGTCCCTTCAGAAGATGTTGTGGTGATTGAAGTTCTCCATGAGGACCAGGACCTGAAAACATGAAACTGATTTTATCTGAAAGCCTCAACCACTTGTTCTTCCTCATCAGATGGCCTACAGCAGACATGCACTGCAATGTCACCCACATTTGTCCTCTCTTTAATCCTTATCCATAAGCTCTCAATTGGTTCATCACCCATCCCAAGGCAGAGCACTATGGATTCCAGCTGTGCTTTCATGCAAATGGAGACTCCACTTCCTTGTCCTCCCAGCCTGGTTCTTCCTAAAAAGCTTTCCAAAGACAGAATTCATCTGAAAAATTATGCAATGTTGATACAGCATTTTGGCAAATGAGTTTTAGTTGCGTGATTAAGCTAATATAAAGATATTCTTACAGTAGGAAAGACCTTGAGGCTATTCATGGGCACAAATTATGAAAGCACTAAAAATGAAAGGCAAGGATACTAATTTTAGATGTGCTTACCATTTGCTTTAGAAAGACCTGTGGGTAGTTGAAAGTTTAGAATTATAAGATCTATTTTTGTACTTCTAATCTCAATGATCTTTTTTTCATGCAACTAATTTCTATGTTACTTTTCCTGACAAATGGTAAATACCAAACTATATGTTTCTTGTTTGTAGGAAAAATACTACATATTTTAATATAGACATGAGTCATAATTCTCCACAGTTATGACAGTAAAAAAAATCAGAATGCATTTCAATATAGAAAAGAAATTATTTTGAAAAATTAGGCACAATTTCACTGCACAAGAAGCACAATTTTACTTCCTTATAAAGTTAAGAAGAGTTTCTCCAGTTTTGAGAAGATTTCCTGGTCCTTTTTGGAAAAAAAGAAAAGGAATTATTTCCTTTCGGTGATATGAATAAACTAATCTGTTGCAAAGCAGAGAAAGATCTGAAGTATTTCCCCAATCTCAAAGGTCTCTAATTAAAATATTGATCAACCTGTCTATGAAGCTATTGTGAATATTTTTACTGCAATTATGAAAAGTACATAACTCATCTAAAAATTATGACAAACTGTGGCTCAATTAACTGTGCAATTAATCAACTTTTTACTGTTTATTTGCATTCAATAATGCCTTTACTATGTCAGAAAATGTGTATTGACATAACTAAAAGCAATGCTGCCACATGAGTGCAAAGCCTCATAAAAAGATATTGAAGTAAGCTCAATAGTCCTTAACTCAATCAGTTTAAAACTATATTGCTAAGCTTATTTAGGAAGAGATTTGTTTCAGGCATTTATATTAATGCAGCAACATAATTTTGCATGATCATAATATGATCAATTTTAATATTGACAGTGTATTTTACCACATGCAGCAACTGAAAGTTTCATAGTTAGCAATTTTATCAGAGAAAACTGGAAGCCTAGCTAGTGGAATTTATTGACAGATTTTATGACTGTATAATCTAGATTTTTTAAAGTGGGGAATGACATTGTCATTGATGAATGTTAGAAATACATGTAGCTCTGTAAGATTACTTGGATTTCATTTTTTAAAGTCAAATTTGGATATTATTTGTGGCTACTAAGGGTTGGGTTTGGGTTTTGGTTTGGGATTGGTTTTTTTTATTTGTGTCTGTGCAATATAGAACAATTACTTTAGTGAATTTAGGTCTTGTCCTGCAGAGCATACGCAAGAGTTTTCATGGATAGCACAACAAAAAATCTGTTGAGAGCCAATGATCCTTAATAGACTAAACCTTTCCAAATAATACTATATCTACTGCTCCAGCTAGGAGGTGTGCTGGCAGAACATAATTTAGCCCTCTTCATCTCAGCTACCTCAGAGGCAACGGA
The DNA here is from genome assembly GCA_013400195.1 of Aramus guarauna. Lineage (NCBI taxonomy): Eukaryota > Metazoa > Chordata > Aves > Gruiformes > Aramidae > Aramus > Aramus guarauna. Next base: position 164,011 of record VXBL01008302.1, on the reverse strand, counting down.
AATACATATTAAAAGTTAATAGTGGGAAGCTCATACCGTTCTAGAAGTATTAGTATCAGAAGGGTATTGGTATGATTACCAAGTGAAACAAATTAATGTCAAAGTTACACAGTTAATGATCTCTGTATGACAATACTTGAGACCTGAGTGCTCAGCTCCACATTAGTGAGGTTAAACACCTAAATTAATTATGATATTTTCACTCATTTTAAGTAATAGAATGTGGAAGATTAAGGTAAAATTTGTTTTGAGTGTACAAAGTCATCAATTTGACCCTATTTTTAGGTATAAGACATAAAATGAAAGTAAATATCGAAACTCAAAAGGTTCCCTACCCAAATGCAGTTCTATGTCAAAAAATCTGTAGGTTCAGATGTATAGTTCCTCTAGCTTCATATTTTTTTTAGAAACACTTCTGATGATTTCAAAATTGATAAAATCTTACTGTGGAAGTAGAAGAAACAGGATCTGAAGTCCAAAGTCATCTTCTGTGACTTCTTGGTAAGAAGACATTCTTTTACTACGTATGGGATATTAAGGGAAAAAACAATCTGTATCTTATTTTCTCCACGCTTACACAGTCCAGAAGTGATTTGCTTCAGAAAGGTTATTTCTTTTAACTGACCACTGCTTTTGTGCTAGTGTTGACCATGATATTAATGAACAACAGCCATCAGTCATTCAAGCAAGTCTGTAATGTAGGCCTCAAATTGAAAGTAAGAGTAAGACAATAGAAAAGTATTTGTTAAAACAAACCCTTGAAGAAGGCAAGCACTGTTTTTTCCAGGTGTGCCTGGTAAATCCCATGCCAGAATATGGAATGCTAAGAGTGCTCACATATTTAATTTCTCTTTGTCGCTAGAGACTTCAAACTGCTTTGTCATTTTCATTTTCACACTTTTTAATTGCTTTTGTTCTGAAACTTGTCCTTTCCACCTTCTCCAGTCCCTTGGTGTGTACTGTTGGTCCGTGTCAAACCTGAGAGATAATAAAAGGGAAAACCACAAAAGAGGAACTTGGGCAACAACCTCTGGGAGACATTCTGTTTAAATAGGCTGTGGAGACATTTGGGATGTTATCAGAATCAAAAGTAGAAAAGGAAATGTACTAATCCAAAGAAAATGGGTAGTTGGTAGAACAAATTATTTTTTCTTAATACATAAAGACAACTCAGGGTTACAGCAAAGAAAAAGAGCCAGGCTATTGAGCTAAATGATCTGCATGAGCAGGCAAAGGAATGCTAGAATATTATCAGACAGGTACTAGGGGAGATAGAAGCCAGCATTACTTTAAAAGGCTGGAAATGACAATGTTCCCAATCTTTTTATCACCACATCTTTCATTTAAGAAGTTATTACTTTTAATTATTTTTCATTATTTTCTCCTTCACTTGTTTATAGTGTTTTCAACCTTCTCTATTGTCTCCATTCTATTACAGAGAGACAAAAGGCACATCTACTAATGCCTTAATCATGTTGACATGTAACTCATATCTTTTAATAATCCTTCATTGCTGTTTTTACCCATCAACAGCTTCCTAACTGCATATTTCAGAATATTTGAGAGACCATGTATGCTGTATATACAAAACTCCCACTGCTGCATTTGATGGGAACTGCAACTTATCTCAAATACATTTTATCTCAGACCTCAAATAGACTGTTGAACTGTTAAAGTTCAGGTCTGGAAATACTGATATATATATTTAGGGCTTGAATCACGTCAGTGTGCTAACACTCCCCTGAATAGAGTTGGTGCACATGGATGACCTGAGGTATAGGGACTGACTTCGCACTAACATTGTCCATTCAAATGATCCATCTCAAAGAGATTACCAAGTCTGCTAGAGGTAGAAATTATCAGAAAACATGCATTACTGTCCTCCACAGGATTTCTATAATGTATGAACCATAAAGTAAGGTATGGAAGGAAATTAAAATTATATTTTACAATTTGGGATCATCAAGAATATAGGTTCAAATCTTTACAGTGGCATTGCTATATGAAGCAGTACAGATATTTCAAACTAAATAAAAAAGGTTAAAGCAAAATCAATTGCTCTAGAACAGGCTTTCTAAGCATCCTATGTGGATGTTATCTACTTAGAAAAATGGAAAGTTACTTGGCAGTTTTGCTTTTGTGTTCCTAACTACTTACGCACAGGCTGTTTGGTCTGCTTTTTAGAAAAAACACTCCCTGCAGAGTATCAGTGAAAAGCATATGTTCAATAAAAGATGTTTTTACAAGAAATCTGTACTTTTTCACTCAGAAGTTGTTACTAAGGAAATAAAAAAAAAAATCGTATTGAATTTTAAAAGTGCTTCAAAATTACCTTATGAGCAAATATAAACATGCAATGCTTTTTTGAGGAAAGCCTGCAATGATAGTTATGTTCCTTATAAATAAGTATGTTTATTTGAATTTACCGTAACTAGGCAAGACACAAATATCAAAGTGTAATGTTACATTTGTTAGCCTAACTTACTAAGCTGGGAATGGTGACTGTAAGCACCGGTTAATAATCAGCACTACATTAGCATGTGGTATTAAGCCTTATAGGCTTTCCTCTGAGATGCAATTCCCTTGCTGGATTCCCGAGGTTTGTGGGCAAGCAGAGGTTGGTATTTCTCTTTCTCTCCACGCATCTTGGCACTNAACAGGAGCCAGCAGAGTGCACTTGCAGCCCAGAAAGCCAACTGTGTCCTGGGCTGCTTCAAAAGAAGCGTGACCAGCCGGTCAAGGGAGGTGATTCTTCTCCTCTGTTCCACTCTTGTGAGACCACACTTGGACTACTGCATCAGGCTCTGGCGTCCCCAGTACAAGAAAGACACAAAGCTGTTAGAGCGAGTCCAGAGGAGGGCCACGAAGCTGATCAGAGGGTTGGAGCACCTCTCCTACAAGGACAGGCTGAGAGAATTGGGGTTGTTCAGCCTGGAGAAGAGAAGGCTCCTGGGAGATCTAATTGCGGCCTTCTAGTACCTGAAGGGGCCTACAGGAAAGATGTGGTGTGTAGCAATAGGACCAAGATAAGAGTTTTAAACTGAAAGAATGTAGATTTACATTAGATATTAGGAAGACATTTTTACTATGAGGGTGGTGAGGCACCGGAACAGGTTAGCCAGAGAAGCTGTGGATGCCCCCTCCCTGGAAGTGTTCAAGGCCAGGCTGGATGAGACTTTGGGCAACCTGGTCTAGTGGAGGGTGTCCCTGCCCATTGCATGGAAGTTGGAACTAGATGATCTTTGAGGTCCCTTCCAACTCTAACCATTCTGTGATTCTGTGATTCTATGCTTCTATGATTCTATGATTCTATGATGTCATTAAATTGATGTCAACTTTTTATTACATTAGGAAATAAATGAAACAGATAGCAATCACCCTAATGCATTTTAGTTGAGTACCAATACTTGATATAAATCAAGGTTAAATTCCAAATTTTGGTCCTGGGAAACCATTATCTATCACCAAACCCTCTAGTAGAGCATTCTGTATCTCCATTTTATTTGAGACCTTAATGACAACTAATCCCACTTGCACTTTCTAGAACTTTGTGGCTTTTATCTTTGTGGCTTATTCTCATAGGCAATTCCCATTAAATATAACTACCCTTAAAAATGTTTCCTTTATTTCCATGACTCTTAATTCAGAAGTTTCACAGTCAATTTATATTACAATGACTTATTGTTCAGCTGCTGAAATTCAACAATTTAGTTATATCTTGGGATATATCAAGATCATCATACCTGTCATCATTCTTTAATTTTCTCAATGTATAAAATGCATAACAAAGACTTTCCATAGCAGATCACTGCATAATAGGACATAAATCAAATTAAGTATTGTAGAGGGGGGGAAAAAAAGGATAAAAAAGTAGAGAAAATCTGTGAATTAGAAGTTAGAAAAATATTTTTATGTAACAATTTTTTTAAAAAAAATTTTATTCCTTTTTGCCTCCCAGTAATTCTGAGGGATATTAAAGGTGATAAGGATAGAAGAGAAAGCCTTTTTTTTCTTGATAATTACATATAAGTAGAGGTTGGTAGTTTGTCAAGAAACTTTAGCTGTGAAGTATCTTTCGGCTTAGTGACTGAAGGTAAAGCATACATGCTTTATACATCTCAAGTGCCCTTCTGTCACTTTTTTACCCTTTCAGAAAAGAAACAAGCATGGACAAAAGGCCGAGACCCACAATTCCAGGCAACAGGCTATATTGCAGCAGCAGCAGAGCTTGTTTTCATTTTAACCTCTGATCTGGCCAATGCATTATATATATGACTCACTTCTTGGGAAGTACTAAGTTAATGACAATTCATCTGGTCTATTTTCTTTCTCACAAGGTTGTTAATTGAGACCAAGCAATTTTGCAGCTCATACATTTCCAAAAGCAGTGGAGGAAAAGGAGCCTTTGTGGGTCTCATGTTCAACATTAATACCTGCTTTTACATGTCTGATTGAAGGTATAAAACCTTCTGTTATGACACTGTTGCAATTGTGGGGTTTCCATCAATTTTCTAACAAGCTTTTTGACCCAGCTGTCTATACCGTTTTTCTGAACAAAGTAATGAAACCTTTTTGCACTTTCCTCAGAAAAAGTAACATCTCTGAAGGGGCATAAGAAAGATACTTGAGTTTTTGGAAAGAAAAATAAAAAGGGGAAAAAAAAATAAAGCAGTGTCCCAGCATAAGTCTGTCAAAGAAGTAGTCTGGTTTACATCACTTCACATTTCCAATTCTTTCTTTTGCAGGCGATAAAATCTCAGGAAGCACTTTTAAAGGAGGGTGCATCCAGCTAAAAAAATCTATAGTTCCATCAAATCAGAGACTATTAGGTCAAGATATTTCTCAGGAATAAAGTTTATGTTTTTAAACCTGGATTATTTGAATTTTCAGCTGCAAAAATTGCAGGATTCTACTCCAATGGGAGTAAATTTAATTTTTCCTACCTGCCATGCATGCTTCTGTCATCATAAAAACATTTGCTTTTGTTTATTGTTGACCTTTGAGGGGGGGACAGGGGGAAGGGAGAGGTAGTATGTTCTGCAAGAAATGTGCTCAGGAAAACTCATCTTGCAGCAGTACAGTTGGAATAATGTCATCATAGTTTAGGACTAGAAGTCACAAATAGGACAAGCTCAAATCTGCAGTCTAAAATCCAAAAATTATACCAGGTCAAGACACCCTGGAGAAGTCAAGTCTGAAGGCCATTTTCCAGGGCAGGAAGCCAAAGTTCAAAGTAAGATTAAAGTAAGTTCATTGCAGATCTGGGAACAAGAGTTGAACTGAATAAAGAACTACAAGATAGGAAGATCAAACAGATTTTTAGTAAAAAAACTCTAAAGTCTGGCTGTGATGCAAAGACAATGAATCGCAGAACGAAAAATGGAAACGTCTCAGTTTTATCACAGATAAGATAGTTATCTGAAAAAAAAAAAATCCATTTCCTACAATCATAAAGGATTCTCATGCACTTTTGAGAGTGGACACTGTGATAGACAGGGTCCTGAAAATTACCTAACTTTAGCCATAAATTACAAATTCTCTGGTTTAAGCCTGTATTTGTACATAAATGATCGTTAATGGATTAATTGGAATGTGTTTGTATTGCTTTTTGGAGTAAGAGTGACAGGTTTGTTAGAGAGTAGTTACTGAGATTGGACAAGTTAGCACTTCTTAATTCACAACAGTGAATACAGTGAATGCATTCCTCTCTGCTTTCTTGTATCGATTTCTTCTAAAGGTGCTGACAAGGATGTTGTTTTACTGAGAACGGACATCACAAAGGAGGCAAGCTAATAAAAATTACAAAAAGTTAAAAGAATAGCCTGTTACAGCTGCTATTCTGCTCAAAGTAACATGAAAAAGCCCTTAGAAAACTGGGCACTGCAGAATTGTATGATTTGGAAAGAATGCATGAATAAATAATTATCACCCGTAGTCTTCTTTTGTTAAGCATGTTTCCCTTAAATACCAAAAGTATATTCAATGAGTTCTGTTTACACAGAATGAGCCTTATTCTCATTTATTCCACTGCTTTCTTACTTCCCACACAATGAAAAGGAGTATCTTTGAGAAGATGTAGAATGCACCAATTTTTTCCTCATGACTCATGGAATAGGTTACAGGCTTGCATTTCATCTGGTTTGCATGTTATATGCTTACTTACAGAAGAGTGCAATCAGAGTCAAGTAAATTTGCCTCAGTCAACAACATCCACTCACATCAGCAGGAAAAGAACCGGGTTTCCAAGCTATCTATCAGGTTCTTGCATCCAGTTTTCATATTTATTCACAATGGCTAGTAATTCACGGCTCATAAAAAGTGCTCTTTGAGGGAGCTGCTCATGAGAGAGTGACAAAATCTAGGCCCCTAAAGAAATAACTATTGTTCTCTTGTATTCTAATGAAAACTACTTTGTTACATCGTTCTGTAAACAGTGCAATGGAGACAAAGGAGGGGAAATTATATGGTATAATGAATCTATTGAGTGTAGGGGGGGAGGTGGGTGGTGGTGGTGGTGTTACTGTTTTAACTTTTCTGGCAGACTTCCAGATTGGCTTATAAATTAACAAGCCAAAGATGAAGTCAAAGACAGATATTGTCAAGTTTTGTGAGTTTCATAATCTTGACTCAGTCTCTAGAAACATTTTACTTTTCTCTCTGAAAACCAGGGACTGACTTTGGCCAACTCTCTGAAACACGGTGAATGTGAATGGATTGCTGAGGACTCTGCTAACCATTATGCAGCATAATTTCTACAATATCTTTTTAATGTGTTCAATTTGATAGTCTGCATTTAGTTATTGCAGAGGAATTCTTCCCTACACACACATACTCTCCTCATTTAAATTGTCTTCAAATCAGCGTTTCTCTTTGAAGTCAGTTTGCTTGTAGGCATTATTCATTTCGGGGCGGGAGATGGAGGTGGATCAATAGAGCTTTCTCATCCGTCTCCATCTTTTCAGAAAAGCACACTGGATTACTGTTCGAAAATGAGAAAAGAAAGGATGAATGCATTATTCCCTTAGAACTTTGCCTTGCTGTTGTTTTCCCCAGTGCAACAGTAAATGATTGTAGCACATCATGCAAAAGTAAATTTTCAGTTTTGAACTTCACAAGGCATTTAGCTGTGAACAAAGCCAGAAAAAATAGTCTCCATTATTTTTGTTCTTACAAGGATGATTCTAATTTACTATGCAATTAATTAGTAATTCACTTAGAAAATTGTAAAGATTTAACTGGGATACCTATACAGAAGTAGTAAAACAGAACTGTTGAGGTTTTTTTCTCCCTCCTTAAAACAAAGTAGTAGTCCTAAAACTTAAGGCACTTGATTTATTTCCTGATTTCAGTGTCATAGAACTGAGACATTCATGAACAAGCATGGGTATAAGCAGAGATACCAGAGATAAATTTGAAGATGTTTTTAGATTTGCAAATTATCCACTTGTTAATTAGAATTTATTCTCAAAATTAGCACAGTGTTACAAGAACCTCATATGTTAAAGTTGCTCATAGTAAAAACATTTCTCCTTCATCAGCAGCAATACAACATATGAATTATCCCTGTGTATGTGTCAATACTGACTGAGAAGGACTTAAGAGTTATCTTACAAACCTCATTAAAAATCTACTTCTGTGATGCTGGAAAAAAAGAAGTTATCAAACTTTTTTGGCTTGGATAAACCTTAGAGAAAACTATTTTTCTTTACAAAACCAGAGTGTTATGGGTGGTTTAGAGGGTCTGTATCTTCTACATAGTTTATGTTTCTTCTTGTGACAGCACAAACAATAATATATTACAAAGGTTTATGTATTTTTACAACTGAATGTATGTACATATATTTCAGTTAGGAGATTAGAGATTGCTGTGACAGGAATGTTTAGAACACTGATAAATCAGGCTGGTTTCAAACTTCAAGAGCAACACTTTAATAGATTCATTCATTCATTAAAAACACACTGCATGCTAATGATTTTCTCTTACACGTTAATAATCATTACCACTATGTTCTCACTACATACACAAAACTCTTACTCCTTCACAGTTATGTCTGAAGTTAGAGGTGACCACACCATCTCCTGGAGCTGATGCCATATAGGTCACAATGATCACCATGGTCCTTGATGGTCATGAGCTGCCAAGGTCAGGATCACCAGGCTGGAGAGCACTTCAGTGATGTAAATCAGAGAAGAGACTCCTGTCTTCTCCATTATTCCTCAATCACTGTTGGTGTTTTAGCCTTCTCACTCCACCTTTCCTCACCTAATAGTGCTTATTTTGCCTTTGATTTTTCCATTCAACATTTTAGGGTATTTGGCAGGATGTCCTGCCTATTAATTGAATTATAGAATCATAGAATGGTTTGGGTTGGAAGGGATCTCAAAGATCATCTAGTTCCAACCCCACTGCCATGGGCAGGACACCCTCCACTAGACCAGGTTGCCCAAAGCCCCATCCAGCCTGGCCTTGAACACTTCCAGGGAGGAGGCTGCCACAACGTCTCTGGGCAACCTGTTCTAATGTCTCGCCACCCTCACAGTGAAGAATGTCTTTCTAACATCTAATCTAAATCTACCCTCTTTTAGTTTAAACCCACTACTCCCAGTCCTGTCACTACACTCCTTGNGGATTGTGCCAACCCACGCGCAGGACCTTGCACTTGGCCTTGTTGAACTTCACGCGAGTCACATGGGCCCATCTCTCAAGCCTGTCCAGGTCCCTCTGGATGACGTCCCTTCCCTCCAGTATTTCAACCGTACCACACGGCTTGATGTCGTCAGTAGACTTGCTGAGGGTGCACTCGATCCCACTGTCCATGCCACCAACAAAGATTTTAAACAGTTCCAGTACCAATACCGACACCTGAGGAACACCACTTGTCACTGATCTCTGCTTAGACATTGAGCCGTTGACCATAACTGTTTGAGTGCGATCATCCAGCCAAGTCCTTATCCACTGAGTGGTCCATCTGTCAACTCGATGCCTCTCCAACTTAGAGACAAGGATGTCATGTGGGACAATGTTAAATGCTCTGCACAAGTCCAGGTAGATGATATCTGTCACCTTTCCCTTATCCAATAATGCTGTAACTCCATCATAGAAGGGGTTACTGTCCCTTCTGTTTATCTTATTATCTTGCAGCTTCTCGGATGCCTTCTCCCTTCAGCTACACCCATACTTCTTAGCCCTATTGGTGATCGCCACACTCTCGTATTTACATAAAATGCTTATGTATTGTATTTGGCTAGGTCAATACAGTGTTACAGAACACCTACATGCTGTTGTTGATTACATTATTGTAGTACACTTATACTTGGGTTCCAGGCAAGCTAGTTTTGATTGTGTCCTGATTAACGCACTTAGAAATTATGGTGGTACAGACAGGCCTCTGCTTCAGATATAATATCAAGGAATTCATCTGGCTATAGTTGCAGAATACAAGGTGCTTTATGCCCTTGAAACACATTTAACTTATGTTGTGCATTGAGTTGCCATTACCGATGAAATTGCAGAGATTTTATGAAAAGCTTGTCACTATCTGAAAACATGCAGCTCTGTTTTGAAATGTGCAGCTCATCGATAATTCCTAATTATAGAATGCAGTGGAAATTAGTTAATTTATGGCCCTGAGCACTTCCAAGAAAGGTACCATAATATATCAGACTATCCAAACACATGGACACTGGCATTTAGATGAAATTATACAGCAATTAGTCTATAAGCACAGAAAGGAAAATCAGATTTAAAATAAAATCTTGAATAATTAATATGATTAAAAAGTGGCCTACAGATATAAAAAGGAAAGGATGATGTTTTACATTACTGCAACTTTTGAATAGGATTGAGATGTGATTCTTTTTTTAATTGACATAATTAAATATGCAATGTAGAGATTAAATAATGAAACCAAATATATTAGCATCTCCTTTTATTATTAATTTGTCACTTCTACACATATTTTATCATGTAGGCTTCATCCTATTTTCTGATTTTCAGGAATATAATCTCTGTGATGAAAAATGTGACACTTTTATGTTATTATAAACATATGTATATGTTTAATAACTTATAACCCTAGTGAAAAGTAAACAAGAACTACACATATTTTACAAGATATGAACTGATACTGATACCAGTTGTGGTATTTTACCTGAAGAAGAGGTTTTTCAGAGATATGGAAAATGCGGTTTTATTGATTGTCTACAACATTCTGCATTTGGAACACTTTTTAATACTTGACCAGTCCTGTGTGTTTTAATTAATTGTTATTAAATACAGTTCTCTGTTCACATCTCATGTTTATTTCACTTCAATTTTCTTCAGTGTTTCCTAGAAGGAATAAAAACATCTGCACTCTTTAAAAAAAAAAAAAAAAAAAAAAAAAAAAAAAAAAAAAAAAAGATATTATCACACATTTTTATTTCAACCAACAAATAAAAACCACTAATAGGATGACAAAATATGTCTTACAAGAATTTCTGACAAATTTTCAAGATTTAATAAATGAATAGTTCAGAGAAAATATACATATATATAGTTCTAAATCTAGGCAAGAGAAATAGGAAGTACTATATATTTCATATTATGATAAGGATGTGGTAAAAAAAGAATTGTGATTATCTGTATTTTCTCAGTTCATTTGTTTATTTGACAGCAGCTACCATTAAGTGAAAAATTATTTCATTGTTCTGATGAATTATTATTATTATTATACACTTTCCTGGAGAAGTTCTGAAGTACCACTTAAGTAGGGTTTATCATAGCTAAAGAAGAGTACTGTTTTAAAATAATTCAGTTAAAAACCAAAAATTAATCAATAGTATTTCTTTAAATGGCATGCATTTTAGACTAACAGTGAGTTAATCATCAATAATTTGAACTGTTTCTGTGATAGAGAATGTGATGTAAAATTAACTTGATCTCTGTATATATGTATTTAAATCCCTCAAGAAGCATAAAAAATTTAAAGATATAGAAAACATGGGATCTTCTCTATGCAGTAGAGGATGTGTTCTGCAGGAAAGGAAGAGCTTTAAGTTCAAGGACTTTCACATCAGCAACTTTCATGAAACATTAAATTCTGTTTAAATGTACATTTCTGAGAAGAATTAAAAAATAGATTCATAGAACCATCTGCAACCAAATTTTGTTAAACTTGGTTGAGGATGTTTTTGCATAGGAATGCAAACGAAAGGCTACCTGGGTGCAAATGCTGTTAGAATTTGTATTTGGTGGATACTTCTGACTGAAGTGTTTGTTACACGCTGAAAGTGAGTCAGGAAAAGTGTTTATACAACAATCTTCCAACTTGTGGTAGCTACCTTGGTTGCTATCCCCAAATGGTATTTCTAATAAGGAGCATCACAGCACTAAGACATACAAATTGCCACATGCTGTGACATCATTACAGCAAGTACAGACGTGGTAATTATGGGAATTATAGAAAATAAACGTGGAAGTCCCACTGTTTCCAAACACCTGCTGATAGATAGAATACCTGCTGATATTTTCCTTTTAACATCATTTTTTGTTTTGTCTCCATCTTTAGAAGCAAGCAAACATTGATGTGTACAGCTGAAGAAGTCCTGTTGAAGTGGTAGACCAGATTAAGAAGCATATTGCCGCACACACTTAGATCCTTACCACTTGAATTTAACTTAAACACAGCCTTGAAGATGAGCACTCAGTGAAGTGCTATCCAGACAGGGGATACTTCCAAGACTCAAAGATGAATGCTGTTGAAACTTACCAAGCTGTGAATAAATGAAGTTCTATATAGAAAGTTAAGTTTAAGCTGATGGAGCAAGATTTCTAGTCTGTAATGTAATTTAAGTAATGCAATTTAATGTGATACCTGTGATAATCTTTTATAGCAAAAAACTTTTATAGGTTCAAAATAAGACAGCTGGAAAGTAGTAACATTCACTGTATACTTTTAATAGATTTTTCCTATTGTATACAGTTGAGATGAACTTGTAGATTCAATTTTTTATTCAATTCACAAAATGCTAGTGAGGGGAGCTCAGTATTCCACGTTACATTAACGTGGGAATGTAACCCACATTAACGTGGGAATGTATAGACACAGAAATCTGGGAAGCTGTATAGCTAAAGCAAGAGGCAAGGCTTTTTGGGGAAAGCCCAAAATATATTTGTTTGTTGCATTCTTCTAAAATTAAGATAGGTCAAATTTAGTAATATTTGGAGTTTCCAAATGCAAGTGACATTGTATATCAAGCAATTTTTTTTCATTTTTAAACTTAAAGGCAGCAAGAAAATTAAGTAGCGAATAATATAATTAGACTAGCAACACTGGTTTTTTAATGACTATTTTCTATATAAGAGATACTTCTCTTTGTAGCTCACTAAAATAATTTTATGTTTGGATATTAATTATTGGCTTTTAAAGTTATTAGCATCTCATTGCCAGTTCAAATTAAATAAAATTAATTTGTATTTCTTGGAGACCTGTTATTAATGAGCAGAAGCAGTAAGAAAAATAAAAGAAGAAATTAATTAAAATATTATTTTTAGAATTTGTACAATTGGTCAGGAAAAGATGGAATCATCTTTTTATATTTTATGAATATAAATTTTTGCTTTTTCTTTTCTATTCACTTTCTGTGTCTCAATACTGTTTTTCTTCTACTCCTATATATTCTTTCTCATCTGTTGAAATTCTGACTACATACTTCTAATATATGAACACAGGTATTATTTTCTATTTCTAGTCATCACTGACTCCTCCTTCCTGGCCATGCTGTGGATGTAATTATTGTATCAACTTCACCTTTTGCATTTTGATGATCTTAGTGACTTAACTGCTTTTCACATGCACTCTTTAAGATGTAAAGTATATCTTAGATGTAAAGATTTTTGAGAAGAGTAATCTTAGACTGCATTCCTTACTGTGAGTTGCAAATCTCCTGTCCTCACACAAGCCTTTAAGATTTACTCTTTTTGGTACATACTTCACAGAAGAAATGGTGCAACTGTTAAATACTCAAAAGTACTAGCAGAGAATGTTCAAGGTGGGGTGGAAGTTATAATTTCAACCAATTTAATATTTTTTTTGTGTGTGTGTGTTTGTCTGGAGTTTTCAGTCATGAAAACAGTAGACATAAAATGTAGGTCCATTCAAACTTATTGCAAAATTTCATTCTCTTAAAATGGTATGAACTTTTTTTCTTTCCATTCAAAGGAATGTAATAAGCAAATGTCTTGTGGAAGTTACCATTCATGCCTTATAATGGGCCTGCCTCATACAATGATAGCATTTCATGAAATGACATGTTTCTGATGATGCAAACTGTCTTGTTTATCACTTAAATCACAATCTGTTCTTGGCAATACTTTTTTTCAGAATTTCCAAGATGGAGAATGCCATAAATCATAGAATTATAGAATCATAGAAAGGTTTGAGTTGGAAGAGACCTTAAAGCTCATCTAGTTCGACCCCACCCCTGCCATGGGCAGGGACATGTCGCCTTCAGGTACTATAAGGCTGCAATAAGGTCTCCCCAGAGCCTTCTCTTCTCCAGCTTGAACAATCCCAACTCTCTCAGCCTGTCTTCATAGAGAGAAGATAAAATGGAATTTGGGAGGATACAATATATAAGTAGCTGATTACTTTGGATATGATGGACTAGTCTTTCTTGGTATGTACTCCCTAAAACTAAGTGTATATTGAATTCAGAAATGCTGAAATAAATAGAAATAAAATCTCATTAAGCGTATACTTAACAGTATAAACAAACAAGTACACAAAAGCAATAAACAAACCAGAAAGCAATTCAAGTATTTTCCAATACCTGAAAAAGTTCTGGCTTTAATGACAGGCAAAGGAGTAAGTGTGTTTTCTTTTGCTCTCAGATGGATGATGTTTTATGTTGCTTTCTTCTTTTCTTTCCTACTTAGTTGACAGGTCTCTAATTGCCCAATATGCCCTTTTAGAAATAAACTTTCTGCTTCCTATAGACCATTAAGCTTCAGATTTGTCCCTGATGATGTGCCCTTATTCATCTTCTCCCCAGCATTTTTGCAGTGTCTCAACACTCCTGTAATGACTATGGTAGTACCAACTCATTATCTACTTGTTTTGCCCATTCTTTGCTCATTATATTGTTACTGTTTCCCCATAAATGTCCTTGGAATATTAGTTCTGTGTTTTCCCAGCAGAACGTTTTTATGCGTGCAGCTGGTGAGCTTCCTTCAGAAAACCTCAAGCTTCCTCTCTGTTGCTGCACTACTCCAACAGTTTATTCCCTATTTTGACATGAAACAAGTACACATATAAAGGTACTCTGCTGGGGCTGCCTGCTGCCTCTCAACTGGAGATGTAAAAACTCAGCAGGAAAGGAACACCAGCTTCAAATTTCTTTTTGTTGCCCCCAACTGTGCAGGATGTTGCCATGCTGTTAAATCCAGCTGACTTTCTGGAAGATGTAAATTTGCCAAGATCTGAGGGGGCTATGATCTTCCAAGTTCCTGATGCTATGTTCCACGGGAAGTCATTCCTATTCTTACCACTTGCCAGTTGTCAGTCTCCTCTGGCTCCTTTCCAGCCCTTCTCATTTACTGACTATGACCAACACTAGATACATTTTCTTTCTTTCACTTTCAGAAATCAGTTTCATTCCAGTTTGTTCCTATATCTTATGAAAAGGTGTCATATAAGTTGCAAAAGCAATTCTTTTTACCAGACAATCTTTTTTTGGTAAATTTTCAATTCATATAAAATTGTCCCCTAGATCTAAGATGGGTTATATTAAACATTTTCCCTAGGACACATCTGTAGGTTAAAATTGTTTCTTTAGTTTCAGTTGGGCATGATACTTACAGCTATTGAAAGACAGTATGCAGTTTAATTTTTGTGGTTTATTTCTCATTAGATGAGTATCCTTCCTGTTATTTCTCCTCTAGTTCTATTTCTGAGAACTCATACTCAGAAGAACATCATGATGCACATTTGTACAACATTTGAAGCTACCCCGTGTATAGCTTTTATTATTATTTAATACTTTCAAAACTGATTGTATGTAGAACCTAAAAGGAGTGGGTGAGAATGCCAATTTGCATATCAGCAACATTTCGGTGGTGCAGGCTGTAAAAGGAGTTAACAGCAACAATGAGACTTATCAAATATGTTCTAATTCTGGACACATTTGGTGAAAACTTTAATCATCTTTTCACAAGCAGAAAGGAGGAGTAAATTCACTGAATCAGTTATGTCTTCATCACTAATGTTCCTATTTGTTACATTGTGTCAGTGTGTATCAAGCTGATCTTAGACTTATTTTAATCTAATTTCTTCCATCCTAGAGGTGGTTGGACTTTCTCTTTTTGTTAAGGTATTCCAAGAATGATTGGGTTTTGGATAATATGACTAAACTGAAAGGGTTTGGGATAGGCATAGCACTGTCAATTGTAGGTGTCGTAAGCCTAAAAATAAGAATCATGGCCATCTTGCTTCTTGGAATGGGATATTTCTATTTTGTGGCCCTAAATGATGTAAGAATCATGTTGGAGTCCATGTCACTAACATACTTACTCAACTGGAAAATGAAAACAAGTATTCTTAGTTCAAACCCTATTTTTTCCTCCCTAAGAATAAGCGGGGTAATAAGTGTGTCTTTATCATAGCTGTAAGCAGTGAGATTTTCTGTACTGCTTTAATTTTGAAAATAATTTAATTTATAATTTTATTTTGGCTATATTATAGACCTGTGTTTTCAACAAAATACCTGCTGATGTCACATCACTGATTCAAAGACAGAATTAAACAACTTTGGCTCCATCTTTGCCCACAGTAGCAATGCAAACCTAGCAGACAATAGCCAAGATGGTGACTTGCAGAAGACCACAGGTGGTGCAGAGGACCTGGCAGCCACCCTGTGCCTGCTCCCATCTCCTCCTTGAGACCAGCTCTATTCTGCTTCCATAGGTGGGATGTACTTAGCACATGCAGCGGACTAGGAGTGCTTTGGAAATTTATTTTGTTCCTTGTTTTTATCCAGAAGTTATCCAGGTCGTGTGGTCTGAAACTGCTCTAGGCTGGGAATGAAAGCAGAGAAAGTAGGGATGATTGGTAAATTTGTTTCAAAAGTAAAAGAAAAAAAAAAGTGCACCTTGACTTATCTGAAAATAAGAAATTAACCACAAAATCTAACAAAATGACATAAAGTCGATAGCCTTGAACCACTTCCTAAAAAAAAAACCACAACACTCCTCAATTTGAGTAAACTGAGTTTGTAAAGTACTTTAATAATCATTGATATCTTAAAAATTGATTGTCAGCATGACTCCTCCATCAGCACATTCAGGTTGTGCTCTGCGCTGAAGTGCCAAATTTGCCCATCTGATCTGGAAACATGACAGCTGAACTCCTCCTTGCTATGTGCTGTCACTGGTAGCTTTTGATAAGCCCTTGCACAACCAAACATATCATAACTTTGAGTTCATCTGTGTACCTGCCACAAAGTTTTTAATTTCCATTTTTATCATTTGGATACAAGGGGTTTTTTTTGTTGTTGTATTTGTTATGCTACACATATCTTAAAGCTACACAACAAAAAAACCCCACCAAATGACAACTTGCTTATCTGCAGAATCTTTACGTCCAGTGATGACGGCACATTGCTTTTTATATACAATATTTTCCTATACTGAATACCTGGTGTCTGTGGTCTTTACAGATATCAGAACTGTTTACAACCAAATAATATGATGCTTTTGTTTCAGATAAAGATTTATGAGTCTATGTAGACTTCACATGTCTACAGATCTAAAGTTAGAATATTTGGGTGTGAGAATGAATAAGGGTTCCAGCCATCAGCATTTGAGCCAGGCTTTTTTTTTTTTTTTTTTCCTGTGGAATTATATCCTAAAGCATTATTCTTTACTTACTAACAAAGTTTTGGGTTGGCTTTGTTGGGACTTGGTTTTGTGCATTTTTTAAATCTCTTCCTATTTGTTGAGCAGCCATGCCTCAGATTTGTATTCTAATCTGAGTTCAGTTTAAGTCCTATATTACAATTAATTTAATTTACAAATTCTGCATAAGTGTTATAATGAGATCTCATCCAATATAGAACAAAATAAGTGACAAAAATACTACTGTTGTGACAAAATGCTAAATTAATAACAAATACCATTTGCAATGTTCCATTCAACTATTTTAGACTCTAATAGCTTTAACTCAATTGCCCAAATTGTATGTTACATGCATCAGGATCTTCATAATCCACTGCACTGGAGGCTAGTGAAAATTCTTGTTTACTTTGGTGAACATGGTATCCAAACAGGTTTTGTAGTCACTTGACAAAACTCTGTAGCATTTTACAAGCATTTTCTGTTAGCTAGAATAGAGTATTGGGCATTTAAGGTGTTATTTCTATATTTTTTATTAATTTTCTGTATAATTTTGCTTATGTCAAATTTTTCCGTGCTCAGTCTGCTTATCTATAAAAAGACTGTAAAACCTCACATACCTCAGAGACATCATGTAAGGGTTAATTAATGTTTCTATTGATGCTTTGAAGTCTATAATGAAAGTTGTTGTAGAGGGTGGAATACCTTTGTCATTATTACCTGTGTTACTACTTACAGTAGTTTGCACTATTTTTTCTGTTTGTCTCTAGGAGTTCTAGAGACAACCATCCAAAAAACCAAAACACCAAAAGCCCCCACCACAAAACAAACACTCACACACACAAAACCCCAAACCAAACCAAAACCGGACCAAAAAACAACAACAAAAATTAAACCTAAAAATCACATACCAACAATGTGAGCAAGATGTATATTTAGTAGCTTTTCATTCTACTCATGTGGCTCGTCAGTTTACCACATGGAAACATTTGTTGCTACATGTCACCTCTCTTGCCTCTTCCCCTATCTACAGTTTTCTTCTCTTCTGGTTTCTGTATGCTCCAATAGTATTCTTTATTTTATCTGGTTCTTTATGATTTAATTTCTAATGTCTTGCATGCATTTCCTTTAGTCACTTGCTCATTTTTATTAGGTTTTTCATTTTGCTGTCATTTTATCACTGTTTCACCAGCCATCTGGCCTGCTAATTTTCCTCTGACTTTTAGTACTTTCCTCATCATCGCCTCATGTACATTGGAAAGAAGTGATTACATCCTGCTGTCAGACTTGGGTTTTGTTTGCTTTGCTTTTGCTTTTGCTTTTGTTTTTGTTTTTGTTTTTGTTTTTGTTTTTGTTTTTGTTTTTGTTTTTGTTTTTTATTTTGATTTTTTTTCTTTTTATTATTATTATTTATTTTTTCCCACCAAGATTACATCTTTCTTTCTCTTACTGAGTTTTTCTTTATGTAGTTGAAGTAATCAGGAAGAAAACAACCATGTTTTCATAAAACTCCATTAGTTTTATTATTAAAAGAGAAAAAATGTAAGGCAGAAAGGCTAGTAAAGGGTGTGTTTTACCTCACCTGAAGTTACAAGTCTGTTTTGTAGAAATCAGCATCCAACAGAGCCCCTTGAAAGTAACTTTGATATTCAATAGGGACAAACAGTGATTTTAGGGTATGATTCAGATGATCAATTTTAAACTTCTATGCAAGCATGAGATAAATGTCAACCTACCTTTCTTTCTATGGACTGTAGAAACTGTGTAGAGTATTAGTTTAGCTGAAAAAAAACTATATTTGGCCAGATGAACCCCATATTCTGACCCTGTGTTCAGCTGTGGATACCAAATTACATCCCTGGCTGGTAAGTGTTCAGAGAAGAATCACAAGAATGGATACAAGTAGGACCAGAGTGTGTGAGATTTTTTACAATCTGGACAATATTTTCAAGGATAAAGTAGTTCAAGGAATTCATATGGTCTACATGGTTTAGTAATCAAACTACATTACCATAGTAAAACCTTCAGACATTCACAGTTTTTGAAGTTATTTATTTGTTTCAAAGATGGCAGCTAGTTGGGATGCCTCAATTTTGGCTTGCTCAGGCTTTGCCTTGCTGAAGCATATTAGTCATGATTTAAAAAAACCCTAAAACCCCACAGTTTCTGCTGATGTTCAGTACCTGTGGAAATTAATCTTCAGCTACTTCAAAGTGAGCTTCCAAATCTGAAGCAAGCAACTCATCAGTCTGCCCATATCCCAGTATATCGTTTGCTTTCATTGACAGTGAGGACCCTGATTGATTTCCTAAGGCCATTTGGACATTTTCACACCAATATGGTTCTAACTAATGAATTTCTAGTTATTGAAAGATGATACCCTTGTTCATTTCTATTTTCTTAATGCAATCCATTTTAATTGCAGATTTTGATCTTTTGGAGGAATTAGAAATTTCTGTGTTCCTACAAAGATAAAAAATGACTATATAGTTTTCTGTGATGCATGTGTCAGGCCAGGGACAGAAGTCCTATGACTATTTCTGAGCTAAATAAATATTATATAATTTGTGTGAAAGGGATGGAATGAAATAGTGCTCCTTCACAGATGCAGCATACTATGCTGAACAACACTAAACGTTCATTCTTGACAAAATTAATTGCACTATCTCACCTGAGATTATGGTTTGTAGCCATTTATGTTGATGCCAAGTGGTTAACCACATTTTCCATGCAATAAAACAAAGGGGTTTGTGTATCTTTTTGGTTTTAGGTTTGGAGGTTTTGATAGTTATGAGTAAGCTCCATGAATGCAGCAAGCCATTAGGACTCACCCTTGTTCTGGCCCAGAAAACACATAGTCCTGGTACTGAGACTGAGTTGGGAAAGTCTACTTAACAGGCTTATTTCAATGTTGCACTGTGCTGTGCTGTGCTGAGTCCAGTTATACAACAGTCTCTGGTCAGAGATGACCCAGGGCTTGGAGCATGAAGAGCTTGCGTTGTCTTGGAAAAATATGTCACTTTTCCTTATGTCATAGTTTACAATTCCCTTCTTCACTGCAGCACGTAGCCAAATTTGTTCGGAATTAGTCACAGGAATTATGCTGTGAAATACCAGTAGAGTATTCTCAAGCTTTTTACATTTTCTTTGGGGAGCAGATTGATCGGGAGGTGGAGAAGAGAGAGGCATTTGCATCTAACCTGTAATCGCTGCTCCTCTCCTATAGTGACTATGGGAGTACTTACTATAGCTGAGGAGACCAAAAATGGCTTATACAGTTGAACCTGTGCTCTGTCTCATGAACAGGCTGTTCTACTTCAAAATTAAGAAAGGTTAATTAAACAAGGGGCAGGAACCAGTTCCTTTTTCTAAGCATTGTTTCACTTTAAAATCCAACGTACAGATTTGTTACTGATAACTGTGGTTCCTGGGACAGAAAAAGACAGACACTACATCTTTAACTGGAGTAGATCTTGGGAAGCAGGGGTAGAGTGAGCCAGGAGGCAGTTGTGGGCTGGCTGAAGTTTTTAGGTTGAGTTACTAGAACTACAATTTAGCATTTACCTCGGTATTAAAACTTTATTCCTGAGGCATTACTGTGGTTTGGATGCCACTATATGACCAGGCCAACCCACCTTGGTGTTTGTCACAAGGATGTAGCTGATGTTCAAAACCTGTATTAATGATTCTGAACTGCATGATGTCATTCACTCCTAACTTTAATATCACTGCCTGCAAAATGTGTTGCTGCTGCTCCAAATATTCTTACGACTCTTATGTGTGAAATCGTCTCACATGCCAGAGGCTGTTTGCTTTCAGATTACGTGATTATTAGCATTGTTTGATGGGACAGCTCTTTGCTGTTAAGGTCTTTGAAGCTGGAATTGTTTTTATCTTGGGAATATCCCATGACCAATGTATAACCTCTCATGAGAGCTGTTTCTCCCCAGCAATTTTCCTTGCTGCTCACTTCTTTTAAAGAAGTCAAAAAGTTATTTGATTTTTGTGAACTGTCTCAATAGCTGATTTAATCAGGACATTTAAATGACACAGGAAAAGATATATAAATCAAACACTAATGTAACCTTGGGGGGAAGGCTGATATTCATAGTGTGAACAGAAACATCTTTGACAGCAGGTAAATTCCTAGTGGAGATTACATTACATATATCACCAACGAGTAATGTTTCCTTTATTCTTCAAATTTTACCAATTTCTGTAACATTGACGTAGGAACTAGGATTGATACTGTGATACTGCTTTTCTTTATCAGTATTTGGAAATAATCTAGTATTCTTTGTATATTAGTGAAAATTTAGCAAGAATGAATTATGATGATATGCAATTTCTTTTTAAAATTTGGTAATATATTGGCTTCTGTCAGCTGTGACTCATTCAATACATTTTTTTTAAGGATATATTTTTTTAACTAAGGTTGTATTACTCTGAAGGATAATTTTCCTTAAAGATAAATTTCCTTAAATTACAGACATATTCCTGTTAGGAAAATAACACAAGTGCATATTAGACACTGCCACTGTAACTAAAACATGTTAGTCTTTATAGTGTCACCTTAATTCCACATCTCAGTATATCCAAAAAAGTTTCAATTAGCTTGCTGCCTTTGAATTTTTTTTGGTATGATGTCATTTCTGCTGATCTTAATGCTGAGAGGAAACTTTCTAAGGATGGAACATCTTTAAGAGAGACAGCTATATGAACACAAAGTTAACTTTTTGTATAATTTTCTACATCTTACCAGCTTTAGATCTGAGTTGACTGTTTGGAAAAAAGGAGATACTTTCTCAGGGTTTTTGGGGGGTTTGTTTTTGTTTGTTTGTTTAGTTGGGTTTGGTGGTTTGTTTTGTTTTTTTTGTTTGTTTGTTTTGTTTTGTTTTTTTCCTTTTCTTACTTTTTGCCCTTGCTTTATTTTGCAGTAGAACTGGGGAAAAGAAATAGGAAAGGGAAAGGAGAGGAATATGTGCTGAGTACTTCAGCTGCCTGACTGGTGAGCCATCTGGACACATGAGGTGTCTCAGGTGTCTTGGTCTCACAGTTGGCTGCAACGCTTCCTTGGGTCGGAGGGAGGGAGGGCTGAAAAGCTGAAGCCTTTTGATAGCCAGGGGACATGTGGCTGAGACCAGGATCAGGCACTTTCCAAGAGGAGTGCTTGTAAAGAGCAGTCAAAGCTCAGCCTCTGTGTGCAAAGTAGGTAGGACAGTTTGACCTTTATGACTTGCGTCTACAAAATCAGAATGTGTGATGACTAATGCCTTGTAATGCAAGGTTAGTTACTTCATATGTTAAGCAAGCAGTATTCTATGTAGTCTGTGACTGGATAAAACCCAGTGTGTCTGGATTTGCCATTTATATTGGGAAGTATGATATATGGAGATCAGAAAGAGGTGAAATATTACAGAACAGACTTATACCTGATGCCTGACTGGTATAAGAGGTCTAACAAGCCTGGTGGCAAGTGTGCAGAAGGACCACTAAAAGCTGGATGGCTGCTTCCATTAGGCCAGTGGCTGCCGAATTCCTACATTGTAAATGAGGAAGAGATCTCATCTTTAAAACTCCATTTATCGTGTCTGAATAATGACAAGAAGATCCATGCCACTGACTCACTCAGTGTTCCCAAAGACCTGTATGGAGATTTACACAAAATAGATTTTTTTGGAGGTTTGTTTTTCACTGAGCTAAAAAACTTCTGATATTTCTTTTCTATGTAATTCTTTAAGCAAGGAAGAATGATACTTGCTTACCTGCTTATAAGAAAGGCCACATTTCTAGATTTATGTTTTGCTTGAAGATGAGGATCATATGAATCATATAAAGAATCAAAAAACGGTAAATAATGCTCATGTGAAGATTCAGTATTTGTTCAGCAATTTGAATATGAACGAGGAAATTGGATAGTCATCTCTACTAATACTGTTGTTTTGCCAAGTGTTCAAACAATATAGTATCTTATTAAAATAATCTAATTGTTAATAAGGTCTGTTAACTATTGACATGAAATAGTCATTGTGACCAGCAGGTTGAGGGAGGTGATTTTACCTCTCTACTCCACTCTGGTGAGACCCCACCTGGAGTACTGCATCCATCTCTGGTGCCCCCAGTACAAGAGAGACATTGAGGTGTTGGAAAGAGTCCAGAGGAGGGCCATGAAGTTGATCAGAGGGCTGGAGCACCTCTCCTATGAGAACAGGCTGAGAGAATTGGGGTTGTTCAGCCTGGAGAAGACAGTGCTCTGGGGAGACACAATTGCAGCCTTCCAGTACCTACAGGGGCCTACAGGAAAGCTGGAGAGGGACTCTTCATCAGGCAGTGTAGTGACAGGACCGGGGTAATGGCCTTAAGATGAAGGAGGGTAGATTCAGATTAGATGTTAGAAAGACATTCTTTGCTGTGAGTGGTGAGGCACTGGAACAGGTTGGCCAGAGAAGCTGTGGCTGCCCCCTCCCTGGAAGTGTTCAAGGCCAGGTTGGATGGGGCTTTGGGCAACCTGGTCTAGTGGAGGGTGTCCTGCCCATGGCAGGGGGGTTGGAACTAGATGGTCTTTGAGGTCCCTTCCAACCCAAACTGTTCTATGATTCTATGATTCTATGATTCTATGATTCTATGATTCTATGAACTAGATACTTATCTTCTTGAACTGGCTTACAGCACTGGCATGTCTGATCCTAATTGTGAATGACCTAAAAATACAATTTCAGTGTATTTTCTTAACATTAGGCATCAGTTCTGCAAATAAAACCATGAATATTTCTCACACAAGTTCTCCATTGGCTTTCTTAACTAGTTTTATTTCTATAGAAATTGTTGTTAGCATTTCAATGTCTGCTGAAACAGCTATGTGATTTCAATTCAAGTTCATTGTTTTTTTTTTCTTAATATAGTTCAGTAGTCTGAGAATGAAATGACTATAACATCAAAAGAATTAGAACAAATCTATCCTGTGTGAAAGAAAGTATTTTTCTCTTGAGTGTCTATAATTATATTTTCATTTTCAGGCTCATCTCTCCGATTAATAACTAAAAATTTGATTTAAACAAAAAATAATTTTAAATCATAGTAAAAAATAGTTTTGGATAAAATCATAAACTAGGATGTGTTCTGAAACTTTGGAAATCACATTCTTTCAAAACAGAAGTTAATTTATTTTTATATGTCTTAAAATGATTTTTTGAATTTGCATTTCAGCAAGGACTCATTCATTTCATTAAAACATCAGTTTAGCTACCATCACTCATATTAAATTTTATGGTTTTGGTTTTGGTTGGGTTTTTTTGTTTGTTTGTTTGTTTGTTTGTTTGTTTGTTTTTAAGTCACCTTGAAATTAGTTTGGCTAGTTAACTCATATGGCATTTATATTTGTTAGTGTAGAGGCAGAATTTGATGGAAAAAAATAATACTATGTTTATGCAGTTGTCCAATCCTTCTGTGTACAGGTGGATCTGCTGTAGTTGGTACAGTTTTGCAATCCAAAGCTTTCCTCAATAATATTCTTACAGTCACTTATAAATTTGTCAGCTTTATTAGAAAAGTTGCAATTTTCCATACTGAGCATTTGTTCATAATTTTAAAATGCAGTGATTTAATGTAATAATATATGTCTTTTTATACTCAGCAACAAAAGCATATGAAATAATTTGCAATAATTTTACATGCTTCAGTTTGCTTTTTTAATATCCTTTTATATACTTTTCTGTATTATTTGTCTTCTTCTTTTCCTTTCTTAATAAGAAAGCATATGAAGTACAGTAGCTGTCATGTTTTTCAACTCTATTTCTTTTGCCAATGTTTAACCCAAATATACAATGATAATGGTATCACACGGCAATGTGGCACTCACACCCAGGTCCTTACAAATAAAACCCTAAGGTTTGGAAGGACACTTGGAATTACAATAATTTTTAATACTTGAAGACCAAATGAAAACAAGCCTCCTTACGATGTCTCAAAATATTATCATTGAAATACTCTATATTGTTTTAAAATAAGTATTTACATTCCCTGTATTCCATAATACTGCCTTGATTCTTGGGTTATATGTTGAGACAGAACGCTGAACTAGCAGCCACATGTTCACTAGCTCTAAAATGGAATGATTTAATTTAGCTCCAAATAGGACAACCTGCTTGTTTAATGTGTCAAGACTTTAGTCTTCCTTTTACTTGCAATGGGATTAATTACAGTTAGGTACAATAGGTACAAGCCTAACAGGTAGTAAACATTAAGACATTAGTGTAGCTAATCCTGTTAGCATCCTTAATACCTGCTTCACAACTATTTTTTACAGTCAGTTATGTTTGGACTCTCAGGTCTGAAGAGTAAGCAAAGGGAGTATCATCTGAGAGATGTTCTGATATTAGATTATTTGTGTACAAGAAAATAATGCCAAAATGTATGTCTTTTATACATTCTACAGTAGCTTTATGGAAAGTTAAACTTTTTTGTTGTCTCTTTCTGGAGTTCAGTGCTCTCTCTTACTGCTGATTTCTGTTTCTGTTTTGAAACTAAGGTGAATTGCAGACCTGCCTGGATTTTATACTGCACTCTATGTTTTCTGAAGTGTCCCAAGGAAGAAGATAGAAAAAATTTCTTTTTTAACCTTTTCCCCATGACATTGTTAAATGTGACTACTTAGCTGTTTTATTTTCCTCATCAGCAAACCAACTCAGTATCTTTGTGGCTGTTACCCCTACTAAGCCCAGAACCAGGCTGGAGAAGTTGCAGTCACAGCATCCCAAGAAGACTAGTAGAAGAAATGGACTCTCAGGGTAGAGTCTTCCCAGAGCTCTGGGACAGAAAAATTGAAGGCAAAGGAAAATCTATCCTAAAAATAACATTGTCATGTGACAGAAATAATACATTCTACAAAAAGGTAAACAATCTCCTTTCCACCACTCTCAGCAGTGCTGTAAATTTCCAACAAACAATGGGAAAATTACAATCAGGATTTTAAGTAAATGCTTGGGATGTTATTTACTACTACCTTTGTTACTGTTATATTTAAGAGGTCGACACAAGACTGATGTATCCTCTGTAATCATGAATGTGACTAGACTAATGTAGCATTACTAGGAGAGGGACATTGAGATTTAAATTTGATTTCTTAAATTTTCCCTTAGTTTGGCAGTTTCAAGGTTTTCTCAACTATTTCAATATTGATAAATTTTCTGTCAAGATGCAGTAAATGTCATTTTGTTATTCACATTGGAAGATCAATCATGACAGAAATGAGCATGGTTTGTGAACAGCATTAACAACAAGGAAGTCCAACTCATTTAATTAGTTACTATTTCCCTAAAGCTTTGAATGTGTGAAATGTTCTATAAGCAGTACAATATTTTATTATCACTTTACACAAGGTCCTAGCTCGGCTTAATGAGGGAAATTTGGATTTTCTCACAGGAAATTGGACCAAAAAATTGCTGTCAACCAGGAATCCTGGGAATTGAACAGCTAAAAGGATTATAAAAACCCTAAGTCTGACAACTTTTACTGTGGAATTATATTTTTAATAGACTTTGGCTCTAAATTCATTAAAAATGTTAATACAGGAAACAATTAAGAGCCAGCAGAAGGAATTGGGCAAACAAAGACATTAATCAAGAGTTCTTCAAAATGAAAAATCTCTTTAGAAATTGTATGAAATATCCTGTGGTAACAGAGTGAAATCCCAAATTGTTCTCAAATGTACTGCAGAATAACAAAAGTCCAGATGGAAGAAGGCTTGAAGTACTGCATTCATTAGGGCTAGTAAATCATGCATTCTTTTGAGATATACTAAATTATGTTGGATCACAGTGTACATTACATTGTAAACTGAGTCTCTGAGAATATACACGCATAATCATAACTATGGGCTTGGCTACATAAATATTGAAAAACTCAAACCTAGCTTTACATTTCCTCCTTTGAAAATACATAACAGAAAAGTTGTAAAAAATAACCCATCTTCTTCCTTTTCCCCTTCTGATGAAGCTTTTTTAATGAATAATTCACAATATTTTCAATAGAGATGGAAGATGAGGATCATTCATTGGATTGTAACTGTGTACATTTCCTTTCTGTAATCAGCTTGGGACACTGAAGCAGAACGATGAGGTTGACTTAGGATCCCCTTTTGTATCATAGATATTAAGCAAATCACTTCTACTCCGTATCCCAGTTTGTATTCTATGACTTGGGAGAAAGAAATGTGTTATGAATTTTCAGTTTGGCTTTACTAAACAATGCCCTTATGCTATTTTACAGAACCAGTGAGACTCAATCACTGAATCATTTTAGCCAATATTCACTGAAGAATATTCAGTGTGTTGTGAACTTTGGTTTTATACTTCAGTGTTTTTATTACTAAAGAAATAAATGATGCAATGTTCTTACACGTCCTTTTTTTCTTCTCCCCCCCCAGTATGTTCTAGTATCATTGCTATTCTCTTTTTTTTTATGATGTTGCTGAATTACTTCTCTCTAGTCTTAAAGGAGTTCTCAAATGATATTTCCAAACTAATCCTCTTCCTAGGAGGGGAACAAGGACTGTGTTTTTCAGGATTAGTCATATTCTATCGCTATTCTTTTTATTCTTTTTTTTCTTTTTTTTTAACATTAAAATAGTACACCTTCCAAAAATAAATCAGAATTATCTTTATTGCTTTCAACTCTCCCAGCAGATATACATTGTGAACATCAAAGAAAGGATCATGAGTAAACCACAGTTACATGATTAATGCTATCACAGAGGTCTAAAGGAAAAAAAGCCTAATTTGTCATTTTAGCTTATCTTCAGGAATGCTGACTTGATTTGATTGTTGTAACCTAAATAACTTGCCAGGAGATTAATCCCTGAGATTCTGATATTATATCTGAAAATGAGAATGAGTCTGATCATTCCTTATGCATTTTGAAAAATGAACCCTTTGTCTATTTCCCTGCCAACACAGCTTTGTATTTCATTGTGCATTTATTAGTGTTTTGTTTTGCTGTTTTTCATGTCACTTTACTGCTTTTCCTAGCAACCCTCACCAAGCTTAAAGGACTTTATTGTAGGAAGTTACTTGCAAGACTCAGCTAAATTCTTTCCCTTTTTAATTTAAGCTTATTTTACTATGGTTTTAAAGTCCCAAAATACAGCATTATGTTTTTTCGAGAATACCTTATGTTATTTTATGGAGAACAAGTGCAATGGATCACCTGGAGAGTTATGGAGCATGTTTGGGAGAGGAAAGCTCAAGAGACTATACGAATAGCCAAGAGAAAGAGATGGGTCCTACAGTTACTACAGTGAGGAACAGGGATCCTCTAGTGCGTGCAGAGAAATCACAAGGTTGAAGTGAGATGCACAAACCTTCGTATTTTTGGTCTCTCTTCTTTAGTTTCTTTCAATTTGCTCCATTTAAAAAAGAAAAGTAAAAAAAAAAATTTAGCATCTTTTTTCATTCACTTATATATTTTCTTAATTTTAAAAGCTCTCCAGTCTTCTGGAACAGTAGTTTATAAAAGGAAAAGTCTGGACTGAACTTCCTTGAAGTAATTTCCACTGCAGTGTCATTTCAGGCAGCAAGGTAATGGAAAAGGCTCCCTTTACATTTTGGAAAACCTGAGAGCCCCAAATACAAGAAACTGAAAAAAGACAAGGAAATGACATATGAGGATGATTAGTAAAATGAGAATAAGTGAGGCATGTGCTTGTTTCAGTGAAGTCAAAGGGTATAATGTGAGGTGCACCTATTGCCTGAATTCTTATATGATTTAAGCTGTGGCTGTTGTTATTCTCCATGCCACGCAGCACAAGAGATCAGGTGTATCAATTCGATTTATGTGGAATGACATTTGGAAGACAGAAGGTCTTGTAGCAGGGCACTGTGGATAAGGGGTCTCACATGGAAACTCACTTTCCCAATTGTCAGTGTTACAAATCCAGAAATCATTTTATCTCCAAATGGACTGCTTAATGCTGTTCCCTTCTCAAGTCTCTTGCTTGTGGCTATAAGTCATGGCAAAGTGGAATAGAGATCTTTTAAAATATTTGTTTTTACAATGAGTATTATGTATTGTCTAAGAATTTCCCAAGATGTACTTTAAAATAATACATGAATAAATATATAAACAAATATTTTGGAATACAAACAAGAACCTTGGACTTTGTTTAATTAATCAGAAGATAACTGAGATAACTTTTACATAGGAAAGCATTAAAAGTAGCAGTGAAAAAATATAATGAACTGATTTTTTAAAATCTGGAAAGATCCTATACCGAGTAAATATTATAATGGGACAATTATTATTAATACTAGCTGACTATAAGATCAGTTTTTACAAGGGCAATGCTACAGATAAAAATTGAAAATTGTATGAACAGCTGATTATTAGCCTGAATATGAAATAAACATTGGAAAAGCAATTCTGAAAGGCCATTGCTCAATTACTTCATTGATTAGGATTAAGAAGACCAAATGATCAACAACACAGTATATGCTGTGAAAACTCTGGCTGTTGCAACATTTAGGAAGAGAGGACAGCTCAAACATGATTTTAAACAGTGATATTTATACCTCAGTTCAACTTAATTACAATTTGTAGCTGTATAAAATTACCTAATCTCCATCTGCTCCTCCAAAAGCAGTAAAAAAATTATGAGGATACCAGGCATGTAAACTATGCCTTAATAATACCCATTTGGAACTCTTGAAAAGGAAAGCACCAGAAATAGAATAAAAATGAACTACAAAAGCCCTCGTGGAAATCCTAGGTATGAATCAGAAGAAAAATCTGTATTGAACAGCTACTTATTAAAACAGCTAATTGCAATAAATAAAAATGAAAACTACCTACATTTTATTAAATGATCCTAATCATGAAGGAATGCACATGTATGAACTATGAACAGTGGATACAAACTGTACTTTCAAGGCCTGATATAAGTTTAAAAAGAGGAAAAACTGACAGTTAATAATGTTACAGATTTATCTTTGAGAAGAGAGAGAGACACTAATGATGGAAACCTGGAAAGGATGTGTAGGGAAACGAAAAAGGTGAA
This sequence comes from Aramus guarauna, assembly GCA_013400195.1. Taxonomy (NCBI): domain Eukaryota; kingdom Metazoa; phylum Chordata; class Aves; order Gruiformes; family Aramidae; genus Aramus; species Aramus guarauna. Next base: position 134,093 of record VXBL01008302.1, on the reverse strand, counting down.
GAATGAAATATGTGGATAATGGATTTTATTACAACTGTACAGAAACTCTGGAGACTGCATAAGGACTCTCTGATGGGATTTTTTTATTTCTGACCTGTACATCTATCACCTGTTATGTATTGTGCATTTGCTGTGGATGAGCTTCTGTTTAACCTAGCTGACCTCAGAGCAAAATTTATTGATTATCTATTCGAGTTCCTTTTATAAATTGTCTAATTGTTAGTTCAGTTATTAAAAATATTGATGTATTTCTTAATCCTGGGTTGAACTTTGAGTATTACTATATTTTTTTGCATTATCCAGTATTTAAAGCCCAAGACAGCCATGATCTTACTATTACCGTGGGCAGTTACATATATCTTTTTTTTTAAAAAAATAGATACATTAAAAACAAACAAACAACAACAAAAAACCCCCCAAAAAAACAACACCCCAAAACGTAACGCAAACCCCCAACTCCTCAACAGTAAACTGGACAGTTGCACTATATCGTGGCTCAGTCAAATAGGGTTACATAGGTTTACAGGTTGCAACAAATTTCTAGAAAAGAATTCTGCTTTTTTCCCTCCCTCCTTCCCTCTTTTCTCCTTTTTTTATCCCCTCTCCTCCCTTTCCCCTTCCCCTCACCTTTCAAGAGAAGGGAAAAGGTTAAAAACATGTAACTTAAATGTAACTAATTTTCTTCTTCTGTTTTAAATGTAATTTTGACTTGATTATTTTTCTATCTCATTTTTTGTAGATTTATGGTGACCGATAAAGCAAATGTTTACATAGAGTTTAGCTGTTAGTGTGGGTTAAATGTTATGCTACTCATAGAAGATGAGGCATAGGATGTTACCAACTTTTTTCAAAGTTCTTCATTCATCCAAAATAGCAGTTTAGTTTGTGTTAGACTACAAGATCAGACACTTATATTGGGTTTTCTAGAAAGTCACAACCTGTTAAATGATCAGGTAACTTGGAGGCAATCTTGCCTTGATCATAAATACATTGATTTGCTTGTGACCAATCTCTTCTCTGACTCTAGTACTTACCCAGCTAAATTTTTGGAACAATTGTGTGTCATTTTTACTTCCCATGAGGTTTTTTTCTATGTCCTATACCATGCTTTTGAAAATCTATGATTGTTCCAAATATATTGGCACACAACATGTAAGAACAGAACAGTCTTACATTTCTAGGTCTGTAAAATGAAAATAAATGATGGCGATAACACAGATTTCCTTTCTTTTAAATAGAAGTTCACATCTCACTTGATATGTGCATCTATATTGTGGTTAGAGTTAGCATTGCTACCTCAGATCAAACATCAAGATTCCCAATAATTCAAAACTAATGAAATCTAATGCTGTGGCTACTCTTTCAGTGTCCTGTATATCCTTTTCAGAGGTCTCTCTAGGAAGAACTTGTGTGTTTAGGAGCTAAAATAAAAAAAGATCCAAAAACATTCTAGATTTGGATTTGTGATGCAGTGCCTTACTACACAGTCAAATTCTCACATTTATAATGTCAAAGTTATTTTGAGCATGCAAACGCTATGCAAGCGAGTTCCATATTGTTTGGTGGAGAAATCCTGTCCACACACAAAAAAATTATACTATGTTTGGCCTTTAATACTTTGCAACTGTTCAACTATACTTCTTCACAATGACTAAACCAGACACTTTTTCAGTCAAACTTATTTTTAATGTTCTCTTTATACACAAGTAAGTAGGAATAATAATGTTAGCTTTAATGGATTGTTCATTATATGAACTAAGTGAACAACCCCTTAAAATATGTAAGGAACAGCTGAAAGATATGATTGTGAATTTTCAGTGTACCTGCAGACTAAAATCTCATTTTAGAGCTCTTCTTTCTTGCTACGTGCATTTATGTTCCATTAGCAGTAATTCTAGCCACATATGCATGTGTGTGGGAGGACAAAATAAAATAAAAACTTCCACCTATTTGTAAGTGGAGACAATTCCATCAGAGTCTAGAAAGCAACACAAACTCCTACATGAGTAAAAAAATCCCCCAAACCTTAACCTTATGCCATTTTAATTGAGTACTTGAACTGTCTGCCCTTACTTCAAATACGTGTAATTCATTTAACTTAGTTATTCATCAGGATTTAAAATCAAAGACAGAAAAGGGAATTTGTCCTAAGAAGTCTTCATTTTTAGAATGCAAATGTGAACATCACATTCCTAGATATAATTCTCACTAAAAATTTTATTTCTTGCAAGCTGCATGTTTAATGGCAAAGAAGTCAGTAAAAAAAGTACCAGGTTTCATCTATTCAGCTGTCGTCTTGTGTTAAGTTCCTGTGTTTTACCTGGTGGTCATTGTGATCCAAGTAATAACAAATAAAAGCCATAAATAAAACAGAGCAGACGACCTTGAAAAAGATGTAATGAATGCACTGTGCAAAGACTGCACTGCACATTAAAACACAAGCTATAGCCACCAATGCTTCTTTGTCAGTCTTTATTTGGAGTAATGTCTACAAATAAGCTGCACTAAAATATCTGAGAGGAAAAAAGAGAGATTTACTATTTGGGCTCCATCCATTTAAATATATACTATATTAGACTTCCTACAATGTCCAACTCTTTTATCGATAGGAAATTAGCCTTGCCAACCTTGCTATACAGCCTCAAGAACCTTGATTTCTAGCTACTGCAGGAGACATGCTTAAAATGAATGTAGCAAATTTGACTTCCATTAAATTTTTTTGGAGCTTGATCCCACCTGGACCCAAACTCTCTCACACTTCTTTAGATACTCTTCCTTTAAATTCTTTGTACAGCTTCAGAATGATGGTCTCATAGCGGTCAAACAACAACAAGCTTTTCCAAGGAGACACAACAGAATAAGACACAAAAGGCCCTGGGAAGAGAAAATTAAAAAGAAGAAATATATTGTGGTGGAAGGTCATAGATAAGGAATGGAATGGGTTTATGGAACACTACAGGTCTTCTGAACTTTTCCACCATGCCTCTGTTAAATACTTCTGAAGCTGTAAGTGAACTTCTATTATGGACTGCCACAGGAGTATGACCTGTGTCATCTGAGCGAATTGGGCTTCAATCTCCTGTGTACAAGGCTTTCATTCCATAAAATGAGTGAGAAAAGATAGTATTCCATGCCCAGTATGCCAGTGGAACAAAGCAGTGTGAATCTGTGTTTTTCTAGATAAACCTCAAGATTTTGACAGTTTTATTAAACATTATTCCAAGTGTCCTGGGTCTCATAGGAATTCTGGAAATCAGTCTCCACAGGATTTTGCATGTATTTGAAAATGCTGATATTTTATTTGAAAGCTTTGATATTAAATGTCTTATTTCAAATCCCAGATTTTGGAGAACAAGAGGTGGCATGGGAATTTTTGCTTCTATTTGGCTGTGTATTTCTAAGCAAATTTCTAAAACTCAAAATCGTGAACTGAAGTCTGCCAGAAAACTTAGTGTGCTTTTACAGAAAAAAAAAAAAAAAAAAAAAAAGGCATCATAAGTCTCGTAACTATTTGAACCATTTACATATTTTCAAGTGAATATTTCTTTGCACTCTCAGACACACTGATGTTACACTTCAGTACACATAACCCACCCTGTCTGTTCACTGCTGTGAAAACATTATTCTGAAGAGCTGCAACACAGCCACTGTTTTAATTCATGCATTCTGGATGGGGGACATACATAATGTCCCTCTGTTTTAGGGACAGAGGGACATTATATAGGATTCAGTGGAGACTCAGTACCAAGTGTTGTATATTGTGGATGATGCTAGTCTATGCCACTCAGTCTTAGGACCAGAGAGTAGTTCCAGGCTTTTTGCTTTTTGTAGAATATGTATGGTCTGTAAAGCTTGTGAATGCAACAGTGTTAAAAGATTTAATAGGACATGTAAAAATTAATATTTTATTATCTTAAATGAAATATTATAAAGCATAAAAAATTAAAGTATTCACTTGGCATTTTGAATGATTGGCTGGTACTATCACATACTAGACCTGCTCATGGAACTGTGAAAGAACTGTGGGGTATAAAACAGAGGAAAAGGCTTTAAGTAAGAGAAGCATTAACCTCAGACAATCTTCTAATAATGCATTTTCTCTGAATGAATGATGAAAGCCAAATCTATTATATCTGAGAGGAGAAACAGAAGAAGATCTTGAGAACTTGGAGGAGTTATCTGAGAAAAGTTTTTTTCCATGAAATTTGGATCTCTGGCTCTATATACTAATATGTCTATCATATTTACAGCATAAGATTTCCTGCAGCTTTTAAAATGAATGAGTTTATGTTAAATGTTCAATATATATGTTCAACATGCATTAGTTTTTTCCTTTTATAAGCTTATTCTAAACTCCATGTATCCTATCCTATCCTATCCTATCCTATCCTATCCTATCCTATCCTATCTTATCAATTTGCCATTTAATAGCTGTTTAATAAGTTCTTACTTTGTTTCATTAGAAAGCATACTTAATTTAAAAAGATAAAGAGGAAATGGGTTAAACCAGTGAACAAAATGTGCATTGCTAACCTGGAAGTGGGTTGCTGTAAGGCACTGTCAGCTGAAAATATCTACTTTTCAGAAATGTGCTTACAGACCTTATGAGTTGGGAAGCACTTACTGGAAGTTTGCAGGTCGGCATCAGCTGTCAATTTGTTTGAAAAGTCGTCTCTGACAGAAAGCCGCCATCACAACTAGAATATTGTTTCAAATGGCTACTCCAAGTAAACACATTTTTAAAAGACATTCTTACATTATAAAGAAGGCCAAGATTCACTCAAATTGACTAGAAAGAAGGTTCTTAAGTCACTAAATTAGTTTGCCCCATCCAATTAGCTTATGTAACATAGCTAATTAGCTTATGCAGTATAATCAGATTATGTAATGCCGACATTCTGCCTTGTAAAACATATTTTTTTCTATTATGGTCCAACAATTTGGTAGTAGAATGATAGTGAAGACAAATAGTTTCTTAATGCATAGAGTATGATTTTTGGCCAATAGAAACTTTCTTAAAAAGATTTTCTTTTTCTTATATTATCCATACTCATTTCTATTTTTAAATATAATTAATACAGGGTAAGTAGACTGAAAATATGTTAATGTACAATTCTAAAGGACTGTACAAAGATATAGAAACTCCTTTATCCTTCTTAACACTTAACATATAAGTATACAAGGCTGAATTAGCAAAGAAAAGTAATTGATATTCCTTTTTATGGTTTCATGCACATATATATAGTAAGAATTTTTGAGTTTTGGTCAGTTTTTCCTTTTTAAGGTAGTAGATATTGTGCTGGTGAAAAATAACAGGTCAGGAAATCCCTATCTATTCCATAGACTTCCTATCACTGTCTCTCCCTGCATGACTTACCATTATTTGAAAGGTCGTGCTTAATTTTTCATTTCCGCTCATGCTTCTGGTATTTCGATTGACTTTATCTCTCCAAGCAACCTGCACACCTTCCTCATACCTACTAGAGGGAGCTCCCATATAGGTAAAAAGCTGTGAAGCAGTTGTATTCCAACACCTGAATCATGAACTGCTGTTAGCAGACAAGGGGTATTAACACTCTTGTGATCTGCCATGCAGACTATGTTCACAGCTGGTTATTTAGGTGCTGTTCAAAGTAACCACAGATTTGAAGCCTTTCTTAAAGACAAGATGGGGATACATTTTCAAACACATCTGTATAATCTTACTAATAGAACTTAGTCAACTAAATTGGTGTTATGGATTCATGTCTGGAGCTCAACTTCCAACTTGTCAGTTTTACGTTGCTGAACTTCTCATTCCCTGTATGACCTAAAAATCTGAAGACCTTTCCTGGAAGCACTCAGGATCTTCCTTCTTTTTTGTTTTTCAGTGTTGGAGATGGAACCAGAAATATTTAACCAGACACAAGAAAAAACCAGACATGTCTGTAGCTGAAATTCTATCTCTTGTCTAGAGTTACTGTTGTGTTGCACTTAGCAATGCCTTAAAAATTAAAGGCTGATTCTGAAAGCTCCTTGTAGGTCTAGCAGCTAGACAATGTTTTGTTTTTAAAAGGCTGTGGAGATATTGCCAACTTCTGTGTAATTGCCTAGCATGACAATAGTAACCCAGGAAGTGAAAGATCATTTTCTTTGCCATGCTTGTCCTGAGACATTAGGAATTTTGTCATAGCAGGGGAATTTGCTGTTCACCAAACTGCAGGATGTTTTACATAGAAACTTTCTTCTAATATGCTTCACTGTATTTTCAAGAGAGTAATAACTATGACAAGTGTTTTCATACTCTTGAATGAAAAATATTTATAGAATCAAAAATGTTACTTGGTATGTCAACTATGCAACCTCATTCAAAATTAAAAGAAATGTCAAACACTTAGTATTTAGTCCTAGGAAAGGGCTTCATTTTTAATGTAGCACCAAGGAAAAGTATAATTGAAAAATTTAATAGAGAGTGAACTAGAAAATTACTGAGACACTGTTCATATTCTAGGCATTTTGAATGGTGATTTTTTAGGAAGATCCCAACATGATAGCTGCTACAAAGGATTGCAGGGAAAAAAAAAAGTTCTTCCAAAAAAAAAGAAAATAAGAAGGAAAAAAAAAGAAAAAAAAAAGCCCAAACAAACCTCAAAATACCCAACAAAAGCAGTGAAAATAAAATATACTGGCAGAAGAGAGAACTGAGTTTGAATGTCATGGATGTATCATAGTAAAGAAATATAATGCACAGACTTCATGTAGGATGAAACTACACACATACCAAAGTACAATATTTTTTTTCCTATCACAGTATAGCTGTGGTTTATCACTGGATTATTTGTTACCAGCTATAATGACCATCCTCCATCCACAGATTTTAAATATTGGCAATGAAATAGGGTCTATTGTTGGTTTTTGCTTCTTTAATCTGGTTAATCGCTTGCTGTTGCATCTTTATAGGCAGAATTAGACTCCTGTGGAGAAATTATACAGAAGATGTTGTGCCACCCAGTCAGGATACATAAGAAACCTTAACACACTATGCTGCTCGTTGTGCTGAATTCTAGCTCCTTCCAAGGCCCCAATTCACCCAGGTGCCTTGCTGCCTCTATTTACTATTTATGGCAGTCTCATTTTCATTGCTCTAAGTCAGTTTGAGGTTAAGCACATGCTTAGAAATCTGGCTCAGTTGAGACACTAGTAACTGACCTGAAATTGCACATTTTAAGTGAAATAAATAAGAAATTTGCAATCAGTATAGCAACATCTGCCAGACTTTGTAATAACAAACTCAGTAGGAACACATTCAGGAGTGGATGACAGCAGCAGAGGAATTGCTGAACTTATTTTTTTTTTTTTTAATTTTATTTTATCAAGCTTAATCCACTGGCTTTGTCACTGGAACAGTAGTGCTCATTTACCAACCACCAGGTTATTATTAGATGTTCTTAGTTCTACATAAATTCTGAACAGAAACTTCTAAATAAATCAGCATTTTCAAGTGAAAATGATGAAAGCACTTATAATTATTCAGAATATCAGGTTCAATGGGATTTTGAAATCTAGATTTCTGCTTGAAACACATTAAAATATGTATTGCATTATTTGATTAATAATTAACCAAAGAGTTAGATTAAAGTAATAAAACCATACTAGTGCAGAATTTAATGGAAAAGCTAGCCTTGCCCTTCTTTTCCTCTCTTGCTCCCACTACACACCTTCCACCACCCCTTCATATTGCATTTGAAAGCTTGCTTTTCAAATTATACTGATGTAGCAACAAAAGTCAGAGTATGCATTTACATGAAGATGTTTTGATAAGGTGAGACCCAGAGTTCTTAAATTAGGTTTCAGCAACAGATTAATTTTAGACTGAATTGACATTTCATTGCTAAATTAGTCCTTTTTCTGTCATGGTGGAACTGAAAAGGTTAATGAGAACCTGCAATTTACAGTAGAAAGTTACTTGAAATATTGATTTTTTTCCTTGTTTAAGAGACCCTGTGCTGCCTAGCAGGGGCTGTATTTCTAAAGCACATTTGTTGAAGCTGTCTACCTATGGAGCATGTTTACCAAAGCTGTACCAGCATCAATCATAACTGCATGCAGAGTGCTCTTAACTCTCTGTAGATGTGTAGTAACAGCAGGGCCACCTGTATGCTGCTCACCACCTACAGTCTGCCAGTCCCATTTGTCTCCAAGGAAGCACATTGGTAATTCTACAGAAAGAGAGGTAATTCGGTTGGAAATTACCCTCAAAAGTGACAGACCAGCCTTCCTCCTTGACAAATGCCGCTTCAGTGATGAGGTAGAGTTGGTTAACCAGGAGTGACTACGTCAGTGAAAAATATAAGCACGTAACACTCCAAACAAAAAATAGAGTGCAAGATCTTTTTATGTTCATTTTGGATAGACTGATGTTAACACAAAATATTACATTATTGGCTAACCTTACAAGCCATATTAAAAATATACAGATTGAGTATGAGTGGGGCAACTAATCCTCCTACAGAAAGCCAACCTATATGAGAAAACTAATATTTTATTTTTAACACTAATCTGACAGTGAATTAGGAGGTAATGAAAACTTTTGAGTATTTGAAGATTGCATTTAGAAGTTCCTATTCTACTAAACTCCTTCAGTTTTAGTCAAACAGTGGCATAGCTGTAGAAACAAGGTATCATCAAACAGTGTAAAAACACCTGGATTCTAAAGTCTAAGTTTTCCCATATTGTAACATATGTCAGTTATAATTTTTTGGAACTTGATATTTAGAATTACTTCAAAACAAGAGCAGCATCTCAGTTTCCTGTTGAGGATATGACTCAATAAACTGTTTACACCATTTTCACTACAATCATTGTGAAGTATCTTTCCTAAACAGTTGAGGTTTTTTTCTTTGTTTGTTTGTTTTTTCCCCTTACTGAATCAAAGCCTAATAAAGTTCTCTTCACTACATATGATTACTTAGTCAGATGAGTGATCAATGGCTGTGATTAGACCAAAGAGATGTTTAGTAAACCCAGACCACTGCCTGATTTGAAAATGGCTTTTCATTACTCTTCTATGATAGTCTATAGTGCTCAGGTTTCATTAGGATAAATCTTTGATGATATTTATTATCTATGTGTGTATATATATTGTACAATGATGTGTATCTTTTTCTGGGTTGATGATGCACCTGCTCTTCTCTTCCATGCTTCCAGTGCTGGGGACTGAAAGTTGCAAATGGCTGGGAAAATCAAAGAGATTACATTAAAATCCACACCCACCCAACCCAGTCTTGTGTACACTTCTTAGTTCTTCTTTGGATAAATAGTCGCAGGTTCAGGGCCTAAGCAATACCTAGCTTTATGCTAAAGCTCTCTATGCTCATGTAGCTCTCACAAATTTTTCTAACAATTCTGTTCAAAGTATCACTATGCAACAGATTATGAACTCAGGAATAAGAAGACAAAGTACCATAAACAACAGCAAAGGATTGGTTCTAGGACAAAACAGCTTTGTTAGATTTATGCCTGGTCTATCATTTTAGATATGAAGACAGAGATCTATGTTCAAGTATGCCTATTCAACTACACTAACAATCTGTTTATAAAACAAACAAACAAAAATATTAGTCTAAAAATTACAGAGAAAGTATTCCAAAACCCACACATGATGTCACTTTTTTTTTTGTGTGTGTGTGTGATTTTCACTCTATGATTTTAGAACTTTGTAGCCTTTTCTTCATACAGCTCCACATGCCTTGGTTATAATAAGTCTTTGCAAGTCAACGTATCATTTACTCCCCTTAGAGCAAATGTACAATATTAAACACAAGCATTGGTTGAAAAAAACTTTGGTTTGGAACTTAGCATTTCTTCCAGTGACAATTCTCAGGAAAAATAAATAAAAGTTGAGTAATAACAAGGGCTGATATATGACAAAATGAGGCACTGTTTAAGACACACAAACACAGAGCACAAATGGTATTTCTTCTTGTATTTAATACATACTGAACGTATTTTTAAAATGTTTTTCAACTTTGCAATTTGCTGAGGAAATAGCAATTATATATACTTATTTTACAGAAAGTATATGGAACAGGACAGTGGTGTTCCATTGACAAGTATTCTGGCATCCCATATTGTAAACACTTCCCTTGCTTAGGTGATCTATGACTCACAAATGCAGCCGTAGGAAATCAGAATACACATACAAGCAAGAAATTGCAGATTTGGCTCTTAGTTTAACCTTAATTTTAAGAAATGCAAAATAATATAAAGAGAAGATCTCTTGAAACAAAAATTTTCAGGAAGGATTTCCTACTAAAAAAACCCCAGTAGTACAACATCTCAAAGACCCTGGAGCTCTCTAGGTGTGCAAAGTGGCTACTGAAAGGGAATTTGGACTTGATTTTTTGTTGCTATTATTACTTAAATGTATGCACCTACCTGAGATGCTTCAGTCAGAGTCATAGCCACAATAAGCATTCTGTATGTTCAATGAAAAGATGAGCTTGTCCAGAAGGTGATTAAAATCTTAGGTGTGCTGAAGGTGTTTATTTTCATCCATGGACCACATAGTGGTACCAGGGCAATTTCAATCCTAATTTAGATTCCTCAGTAGGACATCTAACTTTCCATGAGATTAATCCACTCTTTTGTGCCAAACTTCTGTTTAACTCTTCTGTTTAACCCTTCATTTTCTTTTTATCTCCTTGTGGATATTAAAAAAGCAAGTTTGTATTATTTGTCAAACCTCACAGCTGGGTACTGCTCTTTTCTGTAGATACGGGGGACTTTCAGCCTCAAAAAAGTATCTGTTGGCACAATTCCAGAGTGCCCTCTACTATACTCAAAGAGAGACAGAAATGCAGGAATATGCCACATAGCAGAGTCAGAAAGGCAGGTTCTTTCAGAAGAACAGTCTTTTCCCATGTGATATGTCAAAGATAGATCTCTCTTTTCTTCTGTTTTGTATTACGGGAGCCAAGTGATGTGTATTTCCCACAGGAAAATGAGGTATGGTAAGTATGGGAGAAGCTCTGATGGCTTTACATTCATGAAACCTGAAGTCTCTCTAGGCTCTCTCAGAGCTACAGTATCTAGGGAAGAAAATTCTGCTAAAAACTCAGAAGAAATACCTACTTGACAAGCTAAATAGTAGGAAGTACTTTAACCGCTTGTGGATAGTGGCCTGTGAAGGTTTATGATAAAAATAAGTCACTGAATAACAAATATATAAAGTATGTATGTATCTATATATATCTATTTGCATATCACATACTTATCTGGGGAGAAGGTCACACAAGATCAATTTGCAATATTCTATTTTTTTGTTTTGTTTTCTTGGATCATACACCACTAATAGCAACCAAAAATCAATAATTTCTCTGGAATCAGTTCATCAGTCAGTTATGAAGCCGGATATGACATGACTTGCTCTCCACCTCTACTGTATATTAAATTGTTAGGGCGAAAAGAATTCCCTTTCTGAAAACAAGGGACTAGGCAGTGTAACATTGAAATGCCACTTGTTAAGATCTAGTTGTCTGAGCAGGATTGTGCTTTAAAAATAACTTAAGAAAAGACTTTGCCTGTTTTTTTTTATTTATGCTTTGTAGTTATATTTCTCATTATGGCATCTAACGTTACAAAGAATTGAAGCACAAAAAGTGTCAGTGATGCTAACTGAGACCATGACTCATTGGTCAGTCAGTCATGACTTTCATGGTTTTCATTCAGTGAAGAAGCAGAAGAACAAAGGCATATATTTGTCACTCTGGGAGGGAGACAGTCAAAGATGTTTCAGGAAGGTACATTTTACTAGATTTCAAGTTGAAGCCTGATTCAGGCTTAAATGCTGCTTTTAGGCATAGTCCTAAGCATGGGGGAAATCAGAATGTATAAAGCCTCTTGAAGCATTGCTGTGGAGTACCTTTAAGGTCATTAAGGTTTCTGTGGCTGTTCCTTTTTATGCTGGAGTGAGAGTAAGGGCTTTATTCAGCTTACGCCTGCCTAACTCTGGCTGGTTTTAGACAGGCAAAACTTTCTCACCTTAAATAAACTCTGAGTGCATGGGTTTAGGCAGTTATCTGGATACAATATGAATATATAGAAGTATAAAAGAAGGCTTTTGAATCTTTTCTGTACAATGTCTGTCTTCAGCAGTGGTGCAAAAGCATGGAGAGGTAATGCAGGACATAATGTGTATTTTCTGGTCTCCCTCATATGACTAGTCCTAAAGCCCTCACGATTTTTCCAGTAATGTATCATAGGAAAAAAAAATTAAAAATAGTAAATTACAGACACTAACAGGTGGATAATAATTGACTGCATGTGTGCTGGGGGTGAAAGTCCAAAACTGAACTTTTGAATTCCCTGACAAAAGCCTGCTACTTCCTGGCTGTGACCAGGACAGGCTGGTGGTAAATTTTGATAACAGCCAGATTAAAAACAAGTGGCACATCCTGAATCATCCAGGTAATACAGAGGCACTAGGCAGAATCACTAATTTGAAGGCTCATGATGTGTTATACTTCTGCACTTACACTTAATAGGGCAGATTGGGAATAGTGGGGCTTTTAGGGGCCTGGAAAGAAGAATTGGTGCCCAAGAGAAGGGTTCCCTAAAAGCAGAATTAGTTTCAGAAAGATGAAGATGAAGCTCCTGACTGGAGGTAGGCTCCTGGAATTGGGGAAACATTCTGGAGATGGAGGAACCAATGCTGGGGCAGGTCAGGGGTGATGACCACTAATGCCTCAGGTTGGCAATGGTGAGCGGTGGCACAGCAGGAACCGAGATGACCTTCTGCCCAACCACATCAGTGCAGCAACCACCTCCCCAAGGAAAGTCGAGGGAGCGGGTGCGTTAGAAAATAAAGTAGGATAAACACTGTCATCTTGGTTCTTAAGTAAACTCCAGTTGGCCAAACAAGGTGGTAGTATTCAAAAGTGCATCAACCTTCATCACTTCAGCAGTTGTAACAGTAAGCAAGAGTGCATAAGTAAGAAGACAATAAAGTTTATTTGTTTTTCCTTTCAGTGAGTCATTTCAGATTGCCTGATGTGTGTCTGGAAGAAGCACAGGTCTGTCTAAATCACTGCAGGACATTATCCTTGGAACCATCAGACTCTCAATTAATTATTTTAAAGGATCTGTTACATTATTTTCTAAAAAAAGAAAAAGAAATAGTGTTTTAACTATTAAAAAGTGCATCTTAGGTCTGATTTACTGCTGTACTATTCCTTAGGGTATTTCCTCTCTGGCAGTCCAGCAGTCCATAATACCCCTTATCCTTCTGCCCCCCACTCCAACACATATATGCACACACAGATTTTTTTCTGTGACTTGATTCCTATGATTTTCCTAATTCATGCTCCTCCACAAAATTAACCACTATTAATATTAATATCTTCACTAAAATATTTCAGGATATTAATACCTTCACTAAAATATTTCAGAATAGAGAATTAAATCCGTATGTCACTCTTCCAGACTCCTTTCTCCCTAAACCCATTTTCTGTGCTCAGTTACATTAGGAGTGGAAAGGAGCATAATTTTAAATAATTTTTTTTTTTTTTTTTTTTTTGTAAACTAGCTAAACTGCTGTGGTAGATCTGGGTCTGTCTGTGTGAAATACTCTCTGAGTCTCAGTTCCCTCTTTTTCCTGGCAGGGATGGCTTCTCAGAAGTCCCAGGATTTGCAATATCAGTATGTTGTTAATATCTCTTCTGTAAACTCTTAAGTGAATCTGGCAGTTGGTAGTGATTATTAACCTTGCACTGAACCAGCAATTAATCTGTTCGGGTTGCAGAGGAAGAAGAAAGAGAGAGAGAAAAAACGAGAGAGTACAAACTTGCCTGCTCTGGCTCAGTGATTCTGGTGAATCTGAGTACCCTGATCTGATATTGTTTAAACTCATTAGTATTCTCTATCTAATCTGCAGATTTAATTCATTACATACATCATTTCCCCATAGCCTATACACCCATTTGTAATTTCCATGACATATTTTTCATCTGCATGCTTTAGCCTTGGCAGAGAAAACATGAGGTTAGGAAACAAAACATTTGATAAATACGTATTTAGTGGTGTGTGAAGTAATAACACAAAAAACCTAAGCCTTTTTCTGCCCTGCCGCATTCTGCTGCATCATGTTGACTGGGGAGTGAAGCAAAATTTGGCTCTGTATACCTTTAAAATTACCTTATTGCTGTTGGAATTTCATTGAACCTTAAGGAAACCTGCATTATTACTTTATTTTCATGCCAGAAACGAGTAAACACAACTGCATTTTCCAATATTATTAAGTTTACCTTGCGTGGCAGGACTAGTCATTTATGACTATATCTTCACCTAGTCTAATGCATTTGTTAGCTGCAGAGTAAGTCTGACCTCAGCACCTAATGCCAAGGGTACAAACTAATCAAGGGTATAGGAGTGGCTGCATGGAACCAGTGAGCAAACCACAAAGCTCTGTCTCCAACTGTCACCAGCACCAGTTGCCCACAAAAGAGCAAAAGGGAAGGACAAACATATAAAGAAAAATAATTTTCCTGATTACCATTATCCAGCAGTCTGTAGCTCTTGGCTTTCCTGATCCAAAGGATCAAGTTTTCTTCCACAAGCTTGCCCGGTCCTTTTCTGAACCTTCTCAAATTTTTAGCATCTCCAGTATCCCGTGGCTAGTTGTGAAATTTCAACATACACATTGTGTGAAAATTTTTCTTTGTTGTTTCTTTGTTTCAAAAATAGCACTTGCTAGTTTCATTGTGGCCTCCAGTCCTTTCTGTAAGACAGAACAAAAAATTATTCCCTCTTCTCTGACTCTATGCCAGTCACAATATGTATACAGCTCCATCATACAACCCCTCAGTCACTTCTTTCCCTGGCTGAGAAGACTTAGTCTTATCAATCTTTGCTTGTTCAGAAGCTGTTCCATACCTTTTATCTTTCTTGTTGCTGTCTCTGAGTTTTTTCCCATTCTGTTATATTCTTTGTGAGATGAAGGGACCAGAACTGCATATAACATTCAAGATGCTGACACACACTGAAATTATACAGTGGATGAATGTGTAATTACATCCTTTCCTCTCCACTTACTGCAAGTTTTTCTATCATCCTCAGACACCTCTATGCAACTTGCTTTGCTCTGTGAAAATAAACACCTTCCGGGGGTAATGATTTAGGTATTTTCTAAGACTGCTAAAGCCATTAGGCACTTCTAGGTCTCACCTTACTTTATAGGTAGTATATCTTCATTATATGCCATCATGACTACATGTATAATTCTATTCTGCACATCTTGTGTGGCATTTTGCCTCTTTGCAAGTGTGAGATACCTCGCAGAATTCTCTTAAACTGTGAGAAGAAACATTTACAGTCTTTGATCATCTAATTTCTTCTGATGTCCCCTTGCTTGTTGATATATATTATCACAAAACCATTTACCTGATTGGTCCTGACATTGCAAGAGAGATAAAGGAACCATCTTTGCTTCTAGATTGCTGAGTCTTTTTTTTTTCTTTCTTTCTTCCTAATAAGCTATTTTCTGCAGTTTTTGCAATGAACTTTTTTGTTTCTAAGCCTTGGAGAATTCAGTCTGTAGTGAAGTCTTCCACTTTACAGGTCTAGTGAAAAAATCTTCAAAGCTGGTCATTACCTGAAGGATTTACTAATCATAGTTTATCATATTAAAATTATATTAAAATATTTAGAAAATAGATAACTGAGAAAGTGGCTCAATACTCTCAGTTCATTAAAAACCCCAGATTATTTAAAAATAACTTCTTAAGGTTAACCAGCGTATGGGATCTGACTTCAGAGCAGAAAAAAAGCCCCTCACATATTTTGATGTGAAAGAAGATTTCTAGGTAGCAGTAATGCTTATAATTTTTCCTATTTCTATATAATAAACAAACAAACCCCCCCCCCCCAAAACCCCAAAGCTCTCTCTTCTAGTACTAATGACAAGGAGAAATTGCTCTTGGAGGGGTTGCTTTTATCCATATTTCTTATAAATCTGAAGTGGTATCAAGAGATGTGGCAACATTGAAGATATTTATGCCAAACATTCAGATAGAAGAAGCCATATTGAATTTTAATGGTTGCCGTAGACAAGTTCCTGAATCAGCAAAAACTGACACAGACATACATGCAAACAAATATATACATTTCCAAACAACTCCCCCACTGTCAATTATAACCCTGAAGTTAATACTGGGCTCATACATGGTTGAGTCAGTGACTTTCTAGTTATAAAAAAATGGTCCTCAGTCTTCTTTAGTTCTTGGGATGCTGCTCCCTGTTCACTCCTTTCAGTGGCAACAGGAGCCACAGGATCCCAACTCCTCACATGCTACACATAGGATTAGTCTTCAGAGCCAACCCTGTAGCTTCCTGCAAGCTTCCCTCACTCTATAGATGCTACCTGAAAAAGTAATTCCTCAAAAGATCTTAATACCTAACTGGGAAGACATAGGTAAAATGAGTATCATTCACAACAGAAGTGGGTAAGGGCAGTGGAAACATGACAGAATCACACATCAGTGCAAGGGCTGGCTTAAACAGTAAGTACCTCTGTTGCTTTCAGCTTCATAGATGAGGTTTTTACACATTAACATCCAGACATGCATGCATACACATACACAAGCACAAGCACATGCACATCCCCAGTCCCAAGAGACAGACTTCACTACATCTCTCCTGTATTGCTGTCTACTCTTTGGCTTATCATGTTATTCAGAGTTCTGACCAAGAGGTCTCCACGGGGCTCTACAGAGGTCAGCTGTGTGGCAGGAGCCTGTGAATTTGAATGCTTTTACCATACTGTTATGATGTGGTACAAACACTCACAGATGCTTCTTCGGGTCTTCTCCAACGGAAAGATTCTCTCCTTGTTCCTTCTTGTTTGCTCCATTCAGACACAATGTTGTTTTCCTAGAATAATCTAAAAGATCAGATGATATTACAGAATTCAATCCTCCTGTGTTGGTGAACAAGCTGTCCTTTCAGGATGACTTGCAGACTCTTCCACAGTGCCTTTTTGGATGATCACTATGTAAGTCATTTAATTTCTCTGCGTCTTAGTTCTCTAAACTGTAAAATTGAATAACAATACCCAGCTTAGATATCTTCAAATGTGCTGTATAGGTATAAGCAACTATTACTGACTGATTTTAAAGAAATAGCTTACTCTTCATCTGCATTTGAATAGTATTTATAGCACACAAATTAAAAAAAAGAAATATTTTGTTGTAACAGATTATGTCCTTATATATATATTATTTATATATAAGTAATTTTAAGCAGCCAATACCCATAGCAAATTGTCAGGATGTTTCAGGTGAAATTCTTCTGTGAAGAACAGGTGTCTCACACACAGTCTGACTTGAAGAACTCTCCAAAGCAATGTCATATATTTCCACTGGAAGTGGCAGCTCCTTTTCATCTAAGAGATGCAAGGCTTCAAGAGTTGTTTTGTTATCAAGCTTAGTTGATGAGATAGCATTAGCCTTGAGTAGAAATAGGTTCTTTTTTTTTTTTTTTTAATCTGGTTTCCTATGGAAATAAGTCTCATGCAATTATGTTATCTATTTGTCTATTGTGTGTCCATTCCCATTTTTCTTTACCTGTCAGCCAGTTTTCTCCAGAACTACTTGTAAGCCCTTTCATCAATTCAACCAGATTTATGTCCAATAAACTATTTGTTAAGTATGCATAAGAGAATGAAATTAGCACACCTATTGAGAAAAAAGGAGGAAGAACTCAGACTCATATCTTCCGTTTGATAGTAGCCAGATTGCTAACAAGTGTATGTGCATTGGCCAATGAATCCATGCAGGTGCAGGTCCATACTGAACCTTTCAGAACTATTTCTCCTCAGATAAATATGTCATGGTGAAGCACTGGGACTGTAAGAGTACAAACCCATGTGAAACTAGGTTTCATTATTTTTGCTTCTCTTTGAAAAACTTGATAAATGACCTCTTTAATTTCGAGGATGACTTTACTGTTTTCTACAATATTCTTTGCATCTGATGAGGATCTTTGCACAATGATCTATGCACCAGAATGCAATTACTACTTTTACTACCTTTTTTTTTTTTTTTTAATTGGAAAGTGAAAGTTGTACATTGTTTCCTGACTGTCTCAACATCCTGCTCTTACAGGTGTAGGTTGCCATAAGCAAACAAAGCCTGACTCTCTACTAGAAATTAACTTCCAAAGACTTCTACATCTTGGTTCTTCCTGCAGAGTCTTTATTAGGAAACATCCTGTCTTCACTATTGATACCTCAGATCACAGTACAAGAGTGAGACATTTATGACAGCTGAATAGTAGTTGCAGAAAGATCTTGGTGTAGAATGAGTTTTCAGGGAAGACTAGAGGAATTCGAAGTCTGCCCACATCTCCATATATCCTCTCTGAAAAATCTTTTTCACCATAATTAAAATGACATTCACAATAGCAGCTACCATTTTCCCTACGAACATAAACAAACAAACCTTCCCCAATTAGTTTCACACAATGACTGAGGGAGCAGAGCTAAAGATTCCATTAGGAGCCTTGCTATGCTAATGTAATTAGCCTGGGAAACACTCAGATGTTATGGAACTGGAATCAATAAAACCTCTGAAAAGCTATATTGACATTTCAGCCACAAAAAAGGATTATGCAGACATTTCACTATTATTTTGCTTATGATTTTCATGAGCAATATGCAGAACAAACACAATCCTTATCTAAATGGTCACATGTAAATAAGCATACCACGGCCTGAATATTTGTTGTTATGAAAAAATTAACAGAACTAATTTATGAGCTTTAATGTCATCCATAAAAAAATTTACATACTGTGTTGTTTCGCTGAAGAGAAAATATATTCAACCTCTTAAAATAATTGTGAAACTTTTAACAACGAGCATGTCTTCAAAAATCTAATTTCCACTGCTACCAGTTATATAAGTTTTGATGGAACTTACCCATAAGACCATTTTCAGCAACTGTCACAGTAGCTGGAGCTCATCTTTGTGGTTTTTCCATCATGGCTTTTAGTGGGAAAAGAAAACACAACTCTTAAATCAGGGATAGAATTTGCAGAAAGTGGCTCAGTTGTTTTCAAGACACTCAACATCTGTTCCCCACAGGCTGTAAGTCTGACATTTCCCTGAACTTTTTTCATCTAGAGTGAAACCTGCATTTAGTTTACAAACTCTGACAAAACAAAATGAGGTGAATCTACATGAAGTAATATTTACTTATATACAGGCAAGTGCTTTTAGATTACAGTGATGATGAAAGAAAAAAAAAAATCAGCACTGAAAAAGCAGCATGCCAGTGTCATTGCAGAAAAGGTTTTGCTCCAGTGAAATTTTATGCCAATGTGCCCTTCATCATCACTTCAGCCACTTCAAATTGCTTGTCTGGACATCAAATCTAGTTCACACTGAAGCTTCTGTCCTCCTCTTACCTATTATTTTGCTATGCATCATGTAGCTTCTAGGCAGCTTAATTGTTTCTTCACACTATGTAAACCATTTAACTTCTCTGGCAACCTACAGAAATTAAGCTCGTCATGGACCAAGTGGCCCAGATGACAACACTTTCCCACAAGGTACAGCAGGGAACCGTATTAGTCGTAAGACTCAAAGAAAAGAACACATTATCTGTGACACAGGGCTGTAAAGGGAATGGAAGAAGAAAGTGATTTATCAGATTTTACTTGTAGTGGTCAAGTAATAGGGTTACAAATGCTGATTCAGAATCTATTGTCAGTAAAAGTGGTAAGAGTTGTTCTTTTTCATTATGGTG
This sequence comes from Aramus guarauna, assembly GCA_013400195.1. Classification (NCBI taxonomy): domain Eukaryota; kingdom Metazoa; phylum Chordata; class Aves; order Gruiformes; family Aramidae; genus Aramus; species Aramus guarauna. Next base: position 114,314 of record VXBL01008302.1, on the reverse strand, counting down.
AAAAAAAAACCAACAAAAAACACCCCCAAAAAAACCCCAACATCCTGGCACTCTAAGACATCTGAAATCTTTATCTTTTGCCCTTTTTCATTGGAATGAAATCAGTTAAACAGCAGAATAAAAGTAAAAGTATAAATCAGAAAGGGAGAGAAGACCAGCTATTTGTATTCAGTAGGATTTGTTGGTCAAATAATGATCAAACTGAGTGAAAGTGGTAGAATTTTGCCCAGCATTTACTTGCACGCTAGTCTTTTTGGGTTAGCAACTGCTGTTGAATCTGAGTATTCCAAAATGTGATTCAGAACACGATTTTCTCTAAATGTACTTGCCAGAGGTAAATGTAATAATTTATGGAGTGTGCAGAAAATGTTTTCTTCAGCTATTTGTTATTCAGAGAAGGTTTTCCTTTACTCTTACTGTTAGGCTTTTATGCTGGCAGTTTTATTAAGGTCAAGCCCTATCAAAATATTACCTCTGGGGTCAAAAGGGTAGTGTAGTCCTTCCCAAGGCTATTACACATTTTGGTGATCAGCTGCTAGAGGGCACTTAAGAGAGATCCAGAGCAGTACACCAGCCCCTGGAGAATGAAACAACATCTAGTTTTTGACAGCTTCCCGTAGTCATGAACTGGGAGATTTATGAGGTTAGATTTGATCTCTAGTCCTGTCTAAAGCCAGGTATGCTGCATGCTGCATTACTAAACAGGCTACTAGGCAAAGCTAATATAGCTTCTTAAAGGTGAACTTGAAAGGCTACTTTTAAATCTCCAGCTAGCTAGCTAAATCCATTTTAATGCCAGCTGTGAGAGTTAGGGAAATGTAATCTCACAGGTGCATTTGATTAAAGCAAACACCTAAAACAGCTCCTTGTCTACTTTCTGGTTATGTTTCTTCAGTAGCAATGGAAGCACAAGCCTAGAAAGGATGAATTTTCATCTATGTTGTTTAAAATTTCTAATATTCTTTTCTGCTGAAAGTAGTCAAGACCCTCTCTTCACCACGTTCTGTAAGCCTGGGATCAATATGGTCCAACTCTCCATCTTAAGCTTGCTAGGAACTCCTAAAGCTTTTATAGTCTTTTTATTTTACATTACATTCATTTAGACAATGATAAATTAAGGTAGAAGTCTAGTAGCCTCCTCATAAATACTAAGTTTTGAAAAAGAAATTGTTAAATGAGACCTTACACTTTTGTATATTATGTACTGTGATGAAGGTAAAAAGTAAAATGCATTTGAGTGCTCAAGTTGCATGAAAATCTGCCTCAATATATTACAAATATGATAAAATTCCTAAAGTAGCTATAAGGAGTTTCATGTATTTGATTGGAGTATTACTTTGAATGATCTATTATTTCTAGTGCCCTAGAATTCAGTATCTGATACTTGCAATCCTAGACCTCAAAGTCTGTGACTAAACCTTATGTCAGTCAAATTGCTGAATGACTTCATGAAAAAGGGAGCTGGAGAAGCTCTGCTTCTTTAAGAGAAATACAGTTTTTCTGCTCTTTGGAAACGAAAGAGTAAGCAACTTCAGGACGAAAAGTGAAAAGTATGTTCCTCCCCAAGCCCCAAAAGATGGATCCTGCAGGATGTATCCAAAAGGAGGCTCTAGGAGTGATGTGTTCATATGGCAGAGAGTGAGGCACAAGTCATAATTGTTTGCAGCCCTTGTATGTTGCTATCAACCTTCATTCTTACTGAGTAAAACCTTCTTTCATTTACTAACCCCATGTCCCGTCCCACTCGGTGGGTTAGGGTGACGTTAACTTTTTAATTCTCTGCACGGTAATCTGGAGTAACGACAGTTACTCTAGAGGGTCGAAGATATCACAATTTTACTTAAAACTCAGTGAAACTACAAAAGATAGTGGCTTGGCAAAAGTCATAACAATACTTAAAACTTAGCAGAACTACAAAAGGTAATGGTTTAGAAAAACTAGTGACAATATTAGCCTAATGTGCTGAAAATGAAGTTAGAGACAAAGACAGTGATAGAGAGGAAAAGAAAGAGAAGGGGAAAGAGGGAGAGAGAGAGAGAAAAGATCTCACCACCCTGGGATCCAGCGATGTTCTCTGCTTGTAGTTGTAGTCTTCAGGTGGTGGGCGCATGCCGAAAACTTATGTTTCCCCTTTTTATAACCTGATGTGCCTGCTCCATAGGTGGGGGTCTGTCATCACTGAGCAGGTGCAGTATGTGCTCAGGAATGTTCAGAAATGTTCTAGAAATGAGGGTGGGTTGTGGGGGTCTTGAGGGTCTCACTGTCCTCCTCTTTCGGGGCTGACCAAGTGAGTGGTGATCTTTCACAGGCACATGGTGCACAGGACACAGATGGTCTTGGTCTTTGCATGTTTCAGGAATAGAGGAGTGGGCTCACAAGACATTATCCTGCCTCCGCAGGCTCCGTTCTTGGTCAACACTCCGTTGTCATCAGCCCGTCCCTGCCCATGTCAAGAAGGGTGTTTGCGACATTCATTTGTTACCAGGGTCCTACATGCTAATCTGACTCTCATCAGTACTAAGCAGACTTTCTTTATATTTTACAGGACTTTAATTCATCTTTCTGAAAGTACAGACAAGTTGCTCAGACCTTCCCTTAGTTTTCTTTCTCCTCCCCATTTCTTAATTACACTGAAATGCTAAAAGGCTTTCTCACCACAGTTTTATTTACCTGCCTTTAATTGATATCATTTCACAAGAGATATTATCAACTATGAAGACGATAAATGGTTGAGTGTCTTTCCAAAAGCTGCTTCAGCAAGCTGTCGAACGTGAGATTTATTCACATGCCTTAAGGTCAGGTTTAGTTTTACCATCAAAAAGGAAAACAAAAGAATGAGACTTTACTTTACTTAGAAATGGTGCAACTTGTCAAGTATGGTAGTGAGTTGTTACTTGATAATTAGCTCAAGACAAGCTTGTAGCTGCTTCAAAGAACATTTTAAATCAGACCACACTGAGAAATCTTTGGGGATGCATCTGTAACAATTCAGCGGAAGAACAGGATGCTGTGAATGCTTGTTATTCAAGTATTTCCTTTCCTTATGTATGAGTTATATGGAAGCGGTAAGTACATATTTTTTCTTTTTCCCTCCCTTTGATGCAGATAAAAATACAACTCAGCTAAAACACACAGTGATCTAAGAAAGGTGCAGCAAAAATCTCTGCAGACTTTAATCCAATTCCTAGGTTACCAGAGATGATGACAATAAAAAATAACTAATGAGAAAATCCTGATTATGTATATTTCTAAACTGGCATAATTTGGAACTTTGAATAAGAGCAAATACAAGAAAAAGAATTTAAGGCTTAAGTTAAAACTTTTTTTAAACCCTAACAGTTGATCTCAAGTCTCTCCAAACACTTTCTGCCAGAGTCTCCAGGTGGAGCCATTATCCTTGGCTGAACTGTAAAGCACATTTTTCACACCTTGTTCTGTTCAGACTGGCCCAAGTGCTACTGCATAAGCTATCTCCTGTTTAATTTGTTCAAAGGCTTGCTGCCACTTAGGGCAAAGTTGTTCTCCTTCTGGATCACTCAATAAAGTGGGTTTGTGATCAGTACAATCATAAAATAAAATAAATTATTTTCAGGAATTTCAGTACCTTTAAATACAAAGTTTACACTCTATCATCAGTGAACACTTTTGTAATCAAAGGATTATAAAACATATTTTTGAAGCTCTATTATTCATCAACAGTTAAGTTGTAGTTTGAATTCTGGCAGCTTACACTGGCAATTGACTGATACCAGTTTTAATTGCAGGTTAGATTCACAGAAGGATTTAGGCCTCTCTGCAGTGGTCACAGAGTCACAGAACCACAGCATGGTTGAGGTTGGAACAGAACCACAGCATGGTTGAGGTTGGAAAGGACCTTGGAGGTCATCTTGTTGAAGACACCTGGTCAAGCAGGGAGACCTACAGACAGTTGCCCAGGACCATGTCCAGATGGCTTTCAAATATATTCAAGGACAGAAACTCCATAATCTTTCTGGGCAACCTGTGCCATTGTTTGGTCACCCTCACAGTGAAAAAGTGTTTCCTGATGTTCAGAAGGAACCTCCTGTGTTTCAGGTTGTGCCCTTTCTTTATGGTTATGGTAAAAGCTATTATGATATTCATTGGGGCTGCATTAAGCAGTGCTTGCTTTATGTCTGAATCCATGCCACAGTTTGATATACAAGCATAAATTAAGTGCATTTATGCCAAAAATATCTTCTCTGTGAATTTATTAAAACTTTCTTTCTTTGTATTTTTAATAGTACCTTAAAAGTATATACATTCATGTTTGGTTGTGGAATATCCAACAGGGTTCAGCAAGTTGTTGGATATGGTATTTTGATAAATTTTATACAAAAATAAAGACACGAAATCAATCTTTGTACTTCCACTTCTTTATAAAACAGTAGGAATTTATTATCCTTAGAAATAGTCACGCCGGTTTTATATAGGAGGAGGAGATGTTACAAAGCTTGAAATGGGAAAGCACTTTAGCAGAAGTGACATTACAATAACAGCAACTGTTGACTTAACTTCTAACATTGAGCTAATCTATGGTACAAGAGTAAAAGAGAAATGGCACAAAACTGTCTATATCAAGACTTATGTTTACAAAGAGGAAACAGAAAATGAAAAAAACATATTATTAAAAACTGGAACAGATAGAGTATATCCTCCTAAAGAACATATAAAATGTTCCTTAGACTGACTACAATGCAAAGCAGGGAAAAAAATCCAAGGGAGAAACAAAGAGATTATAAACCTGCTATATAGAAAAATGGTAGTGGAATCAGTAACATCCTTTTAAAAATGTTACAATACATAATTGAATTAAACTAATAACGCACAAAAACAGTACAGAATTTTTGAGCAATACTAAATATGAAAATGGATCCCAGGTGTTTGGAGCAGACATGAGGCTTTGAAATATTGTTTTGTGAAGAATTTGGAAGAAGATAATATGAAGAGGAACACTTTCACAAGCACAGTAAAGGCAATTTTAGAAACATGAACACTAGAAATCAAACAAAACAAAACACTTAAGACTGTTTAATGACAAATGATGAAAAATAATTGGGGATCACAGGCAACTAGGAACATATTCATAGGTCAGATCATATCTCATAGAACAAATTCAGTCTCATTCTGAAGAAAATGATAACACCTGTATGATGAAATTCTTTACTGTGAAGGTGATGAGACACAGGAACAGGTTTCCTGGAGAAGTTGTAGATGTCCCCTCCCTGGAAGTGTTCAAGGCCAGGTTGGATGGGGCTTTGGGCAACCTGGTCTAGCGGAGGGTGTCCCTGCCCATGGCAGGGGGGTTGGAACTAGATGATGCCTGTGATAACTGTGTGGAGACTAGCTATGCTACAGCCATAGTGGACGACTATCAACATGTAGCCTGATAAGATCCACACAGTTTTAACAGGAAGCAAACTTTTCTATCTCAGCAGTCTCCTTTAAAGACATAGTAATAAAATTTGAATTTATTCTTTTCAAAGCAGCAAAATATACAGTCTTGACATGACATTTGTATTGCAATGAAAGACTTAATGAATCTGTGATAATGAATTAGCATTGAATTAATGCAACAAGGCTTACTTTCCCTAGTATTCTTAAATGTGAGCAAAGGAAATAATGTGATCTTTAGCATGATCTTTGACAAGATCTGATCTTTGCAAAATTTCTGGAACGGAATGAATTGGCATGCACTGAAACATTTGTGAATGAAGCATTAAAAATTAAGAAAATTTGGATCCACGTGTGCTTGTAAGAGTATAGAAAGTTGTTTAGGTAAGTTAAACGAAAACAACATTCAGACATCCCAATGAGTTTAATAAAACATAGAAAAATTATACTTTTAACGGAGGAGGAAATGAAGGCAAGAGATGGAATAGGATGCTTTTTTTCACCATCTAAGAATAAGCTGCAGGTGGATGTGAAGCAGCTCCTTGAGGTGAATTATCAGAAGTGAGAAATAATTGCTTTGATAGAAAAAAGTTGTGGTATAATAATAACTCTACAGAATAGGTAAGGTAGTATGTCCATCAGTATATTAAAGAAATTTAAAGAGTCATATAAACTTTGATTCCTACAAAAATACACCTTTAGTGGTTGATTCTACATAGTGAATAATGTCTTTTGGAGTTAGGTCTAGCCACTTTCTTTACAGCATGAACTTGCTTAAGAGAGAACAGCAGAATAGGAAAAGCAATGAGAAATTTTAATCTGAGCCAACTACAAAACAAGCGGAGTTGTGTAGAGATCTGTCATAGTCATGGTATGAAAAGCACCATTCTTGCACTGGACCATAAAGGGGACATAAACGTACATTAGACACTTAGAATTGATTTTTATACACTGTTTACTGCTATTGCCAGAACTTTGTTTTTGTAGTGATCACTATTTTACATAAAAAATGGTCTTAACTATGATTTTAGGTACAGAAATCAGTCTCTAGCACAGTCAATGTGTAGTATTTGCAACAAAACCTGAAGTGACAAGGATTTAAGCAAGCCTTTTGCTTTATTTCTAGGCCATCAAAGGGAAAACATATTCTGTTGGGAAAAAAACCCCCAGTATTTCTTTTTTTCTGAAGAAATAGCTCTGTTACTGTTATATGTTATGCATATATATTATATACTATCATTTTCTACTCTCTTGATAAAGATACTAAATAATAATCTTTTCCTGGGTTTTTATTATTATTATTTTTAGTGATTTTTCCCCAAGAAAGTTACAGTTATTAACTAGGTACTATATGTGACAGTTATTAGCTATTCTATGAAATTTTACAAGGAATGATCTTTTAATATGGGGTTTTTTTGTGCAAATTTGTTGTACAACACTAACATTTTAAAGCATAGGTGTTTATGTCAACCCATGAGTTTTCTCATTTTTACTCTTCCAATTCTCTCCCCCAACCCACCGGCACCATGGGGTGGAGGAGAGTGAGTAAGCAGCTGTGTGGTGCTCAGTTACCAGCTGGAGTTAAACCATGACACCTGGAAATTGTGCAAGCAATGCTGAATTGAAGGAAGATTTACAAAGAAAACCTTTCTTAAAATTGTTTTGTGATCAGATTGGGAAAGGGAAGGAACAGATGAAGTGTCATATCTCACATAGCAAAGCATCACTTAACAGAATGAGTAGCTGTATGTCAGCATTTATAAGCAGTTTAATTCTGAAGGCCAAGAATCACAAAAAACCCAACCAACCAACCAACCAAAGTTATACTCCTTATTAATTCATTAGAGGTGTATGGCCATTTATTAGAGAGAAAAAAAAATGCAAACACCATAACCCATACTTTGATTTACACAATATAGTAAATCTAGCCAATCCTGTTAAACAGAAGAGTCTATCATGTGCATCATTTCCATCTATAACAATGCAGACATTAATGCAATAACAAACTCACCAAAACCCACCAATATCTTGCTAGATGTCTTTGTTCTTCCATAAGCAGTGTTACCATTTTCTAAACTAGATTATCATGATTTTGGACATAAATCAGTAATAAAGCCGAACTTTTGTACACACATCCATGGTTTTGTACTAGCAGGCCAGCTATGGTGGTTATAAGGGAAGAAAAATTATTCGTAACCTTAGGATATGAGTTTAAGCAGAGTTTCAATGCTTAAGAGCAAAACTATACCAAACTCAAAATGTCATTCTCAAATACTTGCATATAGTGAAGCAAATCTTTCAGCTGTCAGGTGTCTGCTATCACATCTTCATAGTGGAGGAACACACTGACACAGGAAGCATTGAACAATGATAGACCTAAGTCATAGGGAATAAAGAGGACTTAGGAATTCCTCAGGTGTCAATTTAAGGTCTTAACAGATATAAAAAATATTTGATTCTATGTTAACAGAGTGGCTTCAAATAAAAAAAAAAAAAATCTAGTTCCTCTACTGCAATCATTTAAAGTCAAAGAAATAGAGTTTTGTTTACAAGAGCCTTGGAGAAATCAGGTCTTTGTAATTTACCTTATGAGAATGAACAGTGAAAATGAACATCTCTACCATCACAGTAATGTCAAAAGTGGTTTTCTTCAGATCAAGCTTGTCTCTCTGGTGGCTTCGTTTTCCAGAACATTCTGATTTGTTAATGTTTCACTAGAGGGTGCTGCAAAGTTGTTTTCTAACATACTATACAGATAACTGAATTATTTATTTTAGTGTTTGTAGAAAATGCAGATCTAAAGTTTCAGGGTATAAGCTTTACTGTGTTTATGACACACTGATGAACTATCAGCAGCTAATAGGCTTGAATGTCATAAGCTGCGGACAAGATAGAAAATGTTCGAGTTTCAATGAGAGATACGAAACAGGAGTTACATGATTTAAATTAATCTTAATGAGTAATAGTATGTTTTGGTCTTTCTTTATCTGCATAAGAAAGGGTCCCGATTAGGCTACCTTTGCGCAGCCATCTTATAGTTCAAGTTTATTTCAATCATGTCTTCTGACTATTAACATGTCAATATGTTGAGTCAATAATATTAATTAAGAAAGTAAAAACTGTACCTTTCTAGAAAGATTGAAGTAAAGTTTTGTGTCTTTACCATAATATGGAGGACCAGGCCTTTGTTTGCTGTTGTTGTTGTTACAAAGTTTTCTAAATGAAACAACAGCTGAAGAAATAGTGTGTGATATGATGTTGGCTGAACTGTGTATAAATAACAAATCACAGCCTACACTTCTTCTGAGCTATGGTGTCTACTTATGACCTCTTAAAGATGGTGGAAAACATGGTGACTTCACTAAATTACAGTGAGGGGCACTTAGAATATCCGGACTTCTGACATTTTAAGACACTGTGAGAAAGAGAAAAAACCTAGGATTTAAAAGCCCCCTGTAAAATAATAAGCACTGAAGAGTAATATAGGAGGACATATGATTCATGTACTAGTATGGCTGGCATCATTTTCAGCCAAAAGAAGTTCAGAGGTGATAGCAGTACATGGAGGTGAAGGATTGTAAAGGAAGCCCATCTTCTTCATTTACAACCTTCTTGCCTTTTTTTGACAAGCTTTGTTCCGCCAGCAAATAGTTTGTGCTTGCTTTTAATAGCTTTATTAATGTTAATTTTAAAACTGTTTACAAGCCACTTACAACATTGCCTGATAACAAACTAAGTTTGTGGAGCCTGTTTTTAAATTTAAAGGGACTAGTGCAAGATGCCATAATGTGTTTGGAGATCTATTGAACCCCCAGGACCTGCTGCTGGCACAACAATACAAGCTACTGCACCTGTTTGCAACACTGGAGCTCTGACATGTGCTGCTGAATTGTGATGTAAATGTTTCCATCTGTGGGAGCAAAGCCCCAGACAAGTGTCTTAGCAAGGAAAGAGCTGCCTTGCCCACACGAGGGCTAACGTGGTTGTAAACTGCACAGATTTGACGTGCTCCTTGGAAAACAATGTCAGCCTTTTTTGACTGCACAGTGTTTCGTAAGTAGATGTGGCTTCACTTGGTCCATATTCTGCTGTGGAGTAGACATGACATGGGCATGTTCATGCAGCAGCTCACCCGAGATGAAGAGCAGCTCTGTGTGAAGCTCTGGCCCCGTGAGCTGGCATCTGACCAGTGTTGAGAAGCTTGCCCTGCTGCTGCAGCTTGCGAGCTACCCTTCCTCCAGCACCTCAGGCTGCCCGGAGTATTCTGGCCTTGCTCAGAGGTGATTGATTCTCTTTACTTCCCCCCTCAGCACCAATGCTTTCTTCCACCAGACAAAAAAAAAAAAAAAAAAAGGTAGTGGGAACCTTTACACATCATTCCATGTAACTGTTGAACTCTAGGAGTTCCTCATAATGCTTTGCAGTCCTTTTGGGCTTTGAAACCAGCATGAAAGTGCTAGAAATAGTGGTGGAGGGAAATATAGTCTGCAAGGTCACAGAATAGATCTAGTTGTTATTGATATTTTTCCTCTTACAACCACCCCTCTAAGAATAGAATAAAATCCCTGTCATTTATCTCCCTCAGTGGATCCTAACCCTGTCAAAATCTGAAAATTATTTCCTTTCCACAATAGATAGTGCTATATCTGAGCAGTAGTTAGCAGTTACTGTGTCAGTGCAAAGCAATAGGCAACTTTATAAGTAGATTATTGACACAGTAGATGGTAATTTCTCAGCTGGAACAATTGTGTCAATACACACTTGGGAAGTTTGTAATTCATGGATATGCTGTCAGTAAGTGACATGTCATTATGGAGAGGTCTTTGGTCCACGGGTTCACACAAGTACTGCCATGGTCTGCTTCAGCAGTGCATTTAAAAATGAATATACTAAACAATCAAAGTATTATACTTAACATTAATTATAGCTACATATGCATCCTAAACACAATAGAAAGAAATAAACATAACATTGGAGAGTTTTAGAGCTTAGATTTTACTGCTACATTAACATAAAAAAAAAAATCACTCACTGATCCTAATTACTTATAAACAACTGTAACATTTGTAGATTTCTCTTTCAAAGCATGTGAGATACAGTAGTGATGAAAAACATCCACCGCTTCTTCCTTTTTCACTGTAGACTCCTATAACTTCATAATACCTAAACCAATTTAAACCTGCATTAATAAAAATGCTTTGAACTGAGACCTTACATGTCAAGTTGCAACACAGAATGAATTTTTACTGTCAAGTTATAATCCTCTAAATTAGGAGGTGCTTTATAATTGAAATGCTGACACAGACTTCTAATTGTAGAGGTGTTGGCAGGTGCTGCTATGCTAGCATGATATTAGCAACTTTTGCATGTGAATATTGTTCATTGAAGGTTATGCTTATATTGCATGCATACAGATTATAGGCTATAGAATGACAGCTGTGTAAAATCAGTCAAATTAGAACACACACTATAGATGCAGTCACACATTAAACAAATTAAATTAATATCCTTCAAAGTTTCTTTCACATAAATATGTATATGGCAAATATTTTTATAGCTATGTGCTTCAAAGTAAAACAGTTTATGAAATGGTTTCTGATACAGCATTAATGATAAAGGGAAAATAAAAATAAATCTCCTTTCTTAACTAAACATTAAATTAGCTCAACTATAGTAGTTGCCTGAATTGCAAGTGAATGTTATAGAGCACGGATCTAATTGCTGCAGTGTTCCACCCCTCCAAGCAGTGCAGATGTTATGCAAATAGTTTTGTGTTCATTTTCAGACTGTAAAGTGTGGTGGGTTTTGCAAAATCAGAAGGAATACCAACATGCACACATACACATTTTAAACCAAAAATCACCAAATTCCCCCCTATGTCCCATTACTAGAAAAAGCTTTCAAAGCAGTCATCTTTTACGCAGTGTTAGAGCATGATCCTCCCCAAAACTCTTGACCAATAGGTAGTAGACTGAGATAGAATTTGGATCTGAAGTTCACTGGGGCTACTGGGTCTCATTGTGTGTTTGTGCGTGTGCATGTTGGGAATGTTTGGGCTATGGAGTACCGGTGTAGTATGTTGCTACAAATGTCTTCATAGTAATTTTCTATCCTGTCTCCATCCTGTAGAAAATCACAGTCCCCAGGTATAAATTGCTGATACATTCTCCTGGTGTGTGTTAGCCTATTTCCATCATTGCCTAGTGGTAATTTATCATGTAAATGCCTTAGAGATGAGACCTGTGTAGGTGCTGAAATATTTAAAATTATCCCAGTTTTGAAAATTGTGACACTTCTTTCAGCTTTCTAATATTTCTATGTGCCTTTATTGGGGAATACTAGTTATCCAGGGTTACACTGCAGATGATTATTTAAAATGCAAATACATACAAATACAGTCAGGAAAGCAAGTTTAAATCTTGCTTTTAACTTTTATTTTATTTTATTTTATTTTATTTTATTTTATTTTATTTTATTTTCCCCAGGAAGATAGTTAATGTGATGTTAAAAATACACGTATTTGTTAAGCTGATCCTGTGACATTAACTTATCTTTTTACATAGAAAATATGTATTCAGCAAGTCACCTCCCACTGGTATGTTTAAAAGCTTTGTTATTTTTAGCAGCTATTCTTTCAAGTAGATGTCATTATTATATTTCTATGTATGTTTTACTTGACAAAGGGCGGGGGGGGGAAGGTGCCAAGATAAAAAGATTATTTCATGGTCACTTTTCAGTGTTATTTATTACAAGAAGTTGGATTCCTTATCCATCCCATTTATTTCTATCCTATCCTATCCTATCCTATCCTATCCTATCCTATCTTATCCTATCAATTCCTTATCTATACCTGTCTAACTGCTTGTTCAGCTACGTGGATTTGTTTTTCTCAGTTTGACCCTATATGTATGTCTGCTGTAGTTCAACCCTATACTCAGACATCCGTATATAATTATGAATTAACATGTTTTGTTCTTATTTGCTTAATTCCTATCCCACATTTTTTGCTACTGTAACCTACTATCATTTATTATGTCTAGCTACTTTTTTCTTTTGTGGAATTCATCAGCGTATCGGACCAGAGAAACATATCTTTAACAGTGGCACTGAGAATATGATTGCCTGAAATTTTATGCTGGAAATTTTGAGGGAAATCACTGATAACTTTGAGCAAATTTTCAACATAAAATGTATTACATATCAATTAAGTCTTTTATCAATATAATTGTTTTTTAAAAGGGCAAAATTCTGATAATGGCATTCTTTTATTTGTCAACTGCATCAAAATTCTTTTGTCATTGAGATCAATGTTTATATAGAACTATTTGGCATTTTTTTTTAGGTACAGTCAAAGCTTAGACAATTTTTCTTTGGATAACAAGCACAAATTAAAAAAAAAAAAAAGAAAAAAAGAAAAAAAAAAGAAAAGGCAGCAGCTGGATACATTTTCTATTCCAGTTCTATCTTAATTTATATTTCTTACACAATGTGTTCAAGAGGAGAGATTAAGATCCTGCAACATAACATCTTCTCTTGCTGTGGCAAGGAGGGTCCTGACATAGCACACTGCAGATATATGTTCAGATCTTCACTCCAACTGAATCAATGTAGAAAACTGAACAAAAGATTTGACCTATCACTGGTCATATTACAGTTCAAGAACCAGGTGAGCTATGAGCAATTTTCTTATTAAGAAGAGACTAGGGGCATGACACAGTTACTGGAGACATATTTGCATAAACTGTGTCAGAGAACATAGAAGGAAAACAATTTTATTTTATTATTTTATTATTATTATTTGGGTATCAGATCATATTTTCTCAAGAAAAATTAAATGTAAGTAATTAAGATTAAATTAGTATTTTCTTCTTTACCAGGGGGAAAACAGAACAGACCAGGTGAGGCATTTATAATGCCTTTATCAATTGCTCAAACATCTGCTCCCTGACTTCTATGAGTAGATTTGAGTTAGCTAAATAAATGGAAGTGCAAATCACTTTCTTTCAAAAGCCCACATTAGCCATAAATAAATAAATAAATGTCCACACCAAACTAATTACATTTTTACATTACATTAGTGTCTGAGACTTTTCCCATTGCACTCACACTTGCAGTCTTGGGGCTTTACCTGCAGAAGTGCACAATATTTTCCTCAGTTGTAATTGCCAGTGGCCTTAAAGTTGTCTTTTGTTTAACAAAATAAGAAGACAAGATACGTAAAAAAATGTCAGAACACTCACAAAAGTTTTATTGCTCTGAGCATACTGAAATGCCAATTTGATTTCACCTCTGCCACCTGGAGGAAGCAGAGCTCGGTTTCTCATCCTAATGCCTGTCACTAAATTTCTTCCATATATGACAGAGCAGTCGAAAGGGGAAGTGCGGTTTGGTTAGGGCAGGTGCCTGGAAAAGAGGGCTCCTGAGTTCATCCCTGGCTGTGTTTTTGATTCCGGGTTTGTTTCGGGGGTTTATTGTTTTGGTTTGGGGTTTTGGGTTTGTGTGTCTGTCTGTTTTTGTGAGAATTAGTTAATTTTTCAAGAGAAGCCTAATACTTTGATAGAAAACTGCTTTTCCAAGGTCATACAGTTACTACTCTGTTTTTATTACTTTTTCTTCTTCTTGTACTACTACCACTGTTAAGCAGATTTGTTAAACTGAAGTATCATGCTGTACATAGATTTCTAAAAATTAAAACAAAATTTTTTAAAATGAAAAGGAAAAATCACCTCCTTTATAGGCAACACAAACCTTAATCAAGTGCTACTGAAACAGACCACCTAATTTAAAATGAAGACAAGGAAATTAACTCAAGTTAAAATGCCAGTGTTCAGTCCATTAAAATATCACCATTCTCTGATGTTGTTTTCTCTAACTGTGCAGTATAAATAAGCATCTCTGTAACTAAGATTCAGGGGTGCTTTTATTTGATCATTTTATGGCCTCATAATAAACTGAAGATCATTCATAAGGAAAATGCTAGTCTACTGTGCCTCAAGAGATGTATTAGACAACATTGGATAGTGAGTGAAATCACCAGAGAGTGCATCTGGGCAATATTGCCTTCATAGCTGAATAAAACTATTGCCACCTAAGGAGTAACAGTAGATTGGCATGAGCCAAATGAGTTTATAACATATATACGTGTATGTATGCATTTAGGCATATATGTATGCATACACCTGTGTACATATATATAAACAAATGAAAATATACAAATGCAGATATACTCATACAGATGAGTTTACATATTTTATAAAAGCGATGCCATTCTTTTTGTCTTGCTGTAAGATTAAACACTTGGATCTGTTGAAGCTATTCTTCCGCAAAAATAAATAAATAATGTGTTGCAGTATGATTTAATGATGGTTTTGTTAGCAGGAAAAAACCCTCTGTTGAAGGTAAAAATGTTTTCTGTAAGTAAAGCACTTCAGTTCAAGGCAGGGGTGGCTTTAGTTAAAACATCTGTTTGTGGTCTGACACTGATTTATGAGGTGTAGCTTATTTATCTTCTTTGTTTGAATTGTCTTTTTCTCTTCTGGTGATCAGATATATTTTTAATATACTTTGTTTAGTTTTGGCAGAAAATTAAGTCCTCTGAGGATTAGTGGTGTGCTACACCCTGAATTAACTGCCAAAGATGCAATAATTTTTCCCTTCTGCTTAATTGTATTGTGGAAGCAATCAGTCATGCAGCAAAAGCAATTACATTTTTGTTTTTATTCTATTTTCTTGCCATTTTTGCTAATATCAAAGTGCACACAGTGTTTGAAAAGATGCTCTCTCTCAAGCACACTCTCTCTGTGAGAGCAAGGAAGCAAAATAAATCCAATGGTAATGAAATGTCTTGGTTTTGAGGTAGGATACAGAGTTGAAGAAAGAAATGCATATTCACAAATACCTCATCAAAAATATTTTATCAAAACATATTTAATAGATTTTGACAAAAATAAAATAAAATAAGAAACACTTGTCTGCTCTCCACAGAAAATTACATCTATCTGTTCAACAAAAACAAAACACCTGAATGTCAAACATACTCAGCTGAAATATTTTTATTCACATCTGCTGATAATAATGCCCCATGGGCATTCAGACATCTCATGCCACTACTCTCAGTAGATTTGGTTCATTAGCAAAGATTTTTCCCCTTGATGCACTTTTGGCCATGTAACATGACTATTTTTTTAATGTACTGAGTTTTCAGCTCCTAGGGAAAAAATATATCTATTTGCTAAAAGTTAAAACTATTATTGGGGAAAAAAAAACAAAAACAAAAAAACCCAAACCAAAACCAAACAACCCACTTTGTTTTTGCAATTGAAATATTTTACATAGAAAACAACTTTCTCAGGCAGTTTTATCTGTAACCTTGGCATTACAAAGATCCAGTGTTACAGAGTATAATACCAGCCAACCAACTAACCAACAGGCTGGGATTCCAACCTCAACTGCTCCATGATATGGGTAGGTATTTTGGAAAACTGTGTGATTTTGGAACAAATCTTGTTTTCTATTTCAACAATAATCACAAGGAGGCTGTCCACTCAATTGTAACACACAAAAGGCCTTAGTCAACTGAATACTGCATCCAAATATACTGAAATAAATCCATCTTGCCCACTGTATACTGTCTGATTGTACACCATTCTTCTTCATCACTCAAAGAGTCAGAATTACTGCCAAATTACAAGTGATGGTCTGAAATCTATATGGATCCAGGAAAGCTGTCAATGCAAAGATTCCTTTGGCTCAGATTCAGTGATTTCTGCCCCTGATCTCACTGAATCCAACATTGATTACCCTATGCTTGATAAGTCTAATTTTCTCCTGGTATAACCTGATGGAAACTGGAGTATGGTCTAGTGGAGAATTTAACTATTGAGTTTCTCATATATTTGTATGGTGAATGTGCTTGCTACTAGGTGTTAAGTTCATCAAATAAAAAGCATCCAACATTGGGAAGACTAGACAATACATGTCAATATCAAGTACAAAGAACTCAACCAATCCTGACCACACTTTAATCTTGTATCTTGTAATTTTATGAACTTTCATATGAGCAAGTTTTCATTTTCAAAAAATCCAGCAGAAAGAATAAAATTTGGCCATTTTGATGGGGTAAATATATCATCTCTAAATAGAGTTTATGAAAGGATTTTTAAACATGTCAGAATTCATCAAGATCAAAGAAAATTAAATAAATAGTCTCCTTTTAAAATATCTTGAACAACAAACAGTTGCTAAAGCTCACTTGGTAATATCCAGAGAAAGAGATAAACTCTACATTAATCATGGAAATCTAATTAGTAACAACCCATTCATACACTATAGCTCTCAATGCTCATGCAAAACAATAGCTTCTGTTGATGTCTCATTATACTGTTCATCAAATTATAAATGTACTATATTTTCTTATATTTTGTATATAGTATTCAAAAATATCTTGCATACATTGGTTTTTGTACTATGGGCTTGGTTGGAAAATCTATGAATATATTTACCAAACAATTAATTTGATAGATTTTACAATTTTTCAGAATAAGATATTGAACATTTTTTTCATTATTCCTCCAGCTCTTATTATGTAAAATATTGCACATCTTAACATTATTGATTTATTTTTTTTCCTTTAATGGAATACTTTGACATTCAAATTAATATTAAGTAACTTTCTTTAAAGCTCTTTTGCTCAACTCTTGAGCTTCACAGGCTGAAATTCAATTTAGTGGAGCAGAGAGGAGGGTGACCGGGCAGGCAGAGCAGAAGCGTAGTGGGTTCAGGGTGCGCAGTGCAGCTGTGTGCGGCAGGACGCACGTTCCAGCACCTGGGGGTCCCCTGCCGTGCCTGGTGCAGACAGCCACAATATGCTTTATTTTCAGGATGCAAGTCCAAAAATGCACAGTATCGAAGTCAGGCCACTGTAAGACCAGTTGCGTTTTGTATGGTACAATTGACTGGCATCAGCTTAAAGTACTGTTTTAACAAAAGTCGTTTCAACTGCCTGTTTTCTTAGACAGTTAAGAAACAGACCTCCTTCTGAAGGCGAGGCCACCTTCTCTCCTTCCCCACGCTGCAGCCCTGTGGCCGTGACCAGCAGCCCGAGCAAGCCCGTAGCCTCACCGTGCCGAAGAAGCTGGTGCTGCTGTGGGTTCCGCGAGCCTGGACTATTCCAGGGACCTCCCATGCCAGAGGGCTGGCCTGAGCCGGAATCGGGTCATCGCCAGAAACTGGCAGACCTCTGAAACACTGGGGCAGGATACACTGGGAGACATATTTTCAAAGCGGAAAATAAGACCTGAAACTTTTACTTTTGGTACCAACTATTTGATTGGAATACTCTGCAATGTGCTAAAAATGAGGAAAAGAGTTACGATAGCACTTAAAATGCTCTGTCTACCATAATGGCAGGAGCAGACCTGAGCTTGTCTGAACCCAGAAACAAAGCTGCTCTGCGTCCATCCAGAGATTACAGAAATCATCTGGAAATCTCAGGTGCTTGAGACCGTGCTAGGAAATGATAACTGTATTCTTCATTGAAATGGTTTTCATTTAGCACCATCATTTGGAGATGATGAAAAAGGGGAAATGAAAGGTAAAAGACAAATGTACCTACACAGAATGGTGCAAGTATGCATGACAGATGATCTTACACAGCATACCAAATATAGCTCTAAAATAGAGATCCATGAGTTAATGAGAGTGTCAATGATGGTTAAAGCATTGGTCTGCATGTGATGTGAATCAGGCCATGCCTTCCTATGGTAAGGAAACTGTAATTTCAAATTGTCTCTGATATCAACATGCAAAAACTGTGAGCAAATATTGAACTCGTAATGACAATCACTACATTTTAATTACTGAATAAATTATGTTGCATATAATAGACACTATACTTGCAAGTACATTGCAACTTTTCAAATGCTAAAAATAAAATAACTATAGACTGACAAAAAAGAATCCTATTTTCTCAAAAGCATGCAAAAATCAAAGGAAACCGGTACTTTCCTGAAGTAGATAGCAATTTCATTTAAAACAAAGAGAACTGGAAAAAATCATATCATGATAGACATGCTTTCCTCCTGCTCATCTTCTACCTTCTCTTCAACTCCTTGCTCAGATAGTCACAATAGTGGGGCGGTTGGGATGACATCATTTGACCTGTGTAGAACACTCAAAGTATGAGTTGCATTGCTGAATAATCAGATTTTTTCTCCTGGAATGCCTGTTCTGTAGTCTGAGCTAGTACACCATTCTGAAAAGTGAATATCTTTGCAATCATTTTAATACAGAACAGAACAAAACTATGCTGAAGGATGCTTACATTTAAATAAATTAGAGCAAACTAGCAAATTGCAGAGGTTGAGATACAGGACGAATTGTGAGCATGAGGCAACTTTATCTAAAAAGGGTTCAAAACATGTTTTATTTCTGTATTCTTGAGGAGTGAAAAGAAAATCAGCAATAAAAGAAGCAATAGAGGAAGCTAGCTTTTTCACACAGTAACCAAACCTGTGTAAGGGCAGATCCACTGCATAATCCCTATTTACCGGAGTCTAAACTCTTGTAGGCAAACATAAATATTCAGAACAAGAATGTGCGCACAATGCAGACATTCTTTATGCCTCCAGAGCAAGGCCTCTTCAGTACAGTTCATTGTCAATACAAGATAGCTGTCTGTGTAGAGAAGAGAAAAAACACATTGTCCACTGTAAGCTTCAGCCCTAGCTGTAAAATGAAGGTTACTCTAATTTGAAACAAGTCTTTCTTGAGTCTTGGCATCAAGATATTTTCAGGCAATAAATATGCATAAACAAGTTCCCTGTTACAGATTCCACAAAGGGCTTTATTCAAGTCTCTAAATGAAGTTTTTAAGAAAAGCCTTTTTTGTGTGTGTGTTGGGCAGTTTCCACATTTCTTACGTTTGATAAAATTTGTAAACAAAATAGTCAAGATTTCATTAAATTACTGTGGCATACAGAGGCATTGTAAATGAATATGACCACTGAACAAACTCAATGCTACACAACGTGGCAATCTTTTACATTTAAGGATTCTCTAGTTCTCTGTGTTTGTTCTGTGTGTTGTCAGTGTGCTCTAGTGAGAGTGGTTTGGTATTGTAAACTTTTAGTTAATGGTTATTTTGCACCATGCAGTGTAAACAGCTCAAATG